>CM066032.1:861511951-861767655 GCA_033557465.1 Ichthyophis bannanicus
AGAGAGAAGACTGCAACGTGGGAAGGGACCATAGGACCTTTATGCCAGAAGGTATGTGAGAGGAGATTCCAGTGTCCAGGGATAACGATTGGAAGGCTGGACATAAGAACTGGAGTACATACCTGGCCAGGCTGATACAGAGAGAGAAACCATGGCAGCAAGGGCGGTTCAGGTATGAACACTAGATCCCGACCCTATCTCTAATCAGTGGAAATGGCAGACAGGGCAATGAGCATTTTCTCTTGATAAGTTCCCTACTGCAAGAGCTCATCTGTGCTATTTTATGATAGTCACCCTATGCTTATTGATGAGGGGGAAATCACAGCAGATGAATCCTATTTGTTTACATTGGAGTGTTCTCTATCAAAGTGTCGATTGCTAGCCTCTCTTGTTAGGAAACACATCAGCCATTCACAAAGAAACCTAACCTTGTTCTTTATTGCACTACGAAACAGTTCCGTAAAGCAGGATAGTATGGCCTCACACAGTATCAGCCAGCCAGCTCAAGGTTTTCAGCTGGGGAATTGATATGTTAATGAAAGCTGCACCTAATTGTGTTGTGTGAGCAAGGAGAGAATCTACTGCAGGATCCTGTGTGGGACAATAAGGCAGGTAGGTTAACCTAAGCAGCAAGGTGTATTTCATTTATTTGTGACCTTCATTGGTATTCTTTGCTAGGAAAACATTAGCTAATTGCCTGACAGGGTGAAGGTTGGTTTCATGAGTTGGATTGTGTTACTTTATGGTTATCAATTTTAACATACTGCACGCAAAGTAACCTCATTTATATGCTTACCCCAAGCATAACTTGTGCTGGTGACTAAAAGAAAAAACCTCTAAACCCCATTCAAATATAAGACGTTGGTTTATTGGCTTTTACCACTGGTTTGCACATACAAAGGTATTGTCTCCGGCTGTGTGTTGTGGGTAAATGAAGCTACATTACCCGCAATACCATTTCATGTATCATATGAATATATGGCCATCATCATGATTGGGTAGGTTCACACACTAGGCAGCCGTCTGCGAACGTGCTGTGAGACACAGGCAACCACCGGATACACTGTGTGTGCAAGAACTAGGACAACGTCCATCAGATGTACCAGTACTATTTAGAGACAGGACAGCAGATAAGTGTACATTGTGTGGGTGGCTGGAGGGTGTGCGACTGACGTAGCACAACACCAGGGGCATACACAATGAGTAGCGAGATTATGGGATGCCATAACCGGCAGGGAAACGTTGGGGTCGAGCAGATAGGACACACACACACCGGCCATGTGACCAGTGGCCAGTGCATCATGACACGGTCGCGATGGGGTGTGAACAGCGGTTCCCAGAACATACCCAGGGCTTGACCCAACACTCCCCACATGTGGGTGTTCCATGGCTAAGGGTTCTCTCCACAACACCAAACCCCCTCCGGGGTGGTGACCCCAGGGGGCAGAAAAACAGTGCATGTACACCTTGGGGCCCATGGTGTGTGCCCTCAAGGGCCACGGTGATGTAGTCCTTGGCTGCCTGCACAGGGTCCCAGACTCCAGACGATTACATGTATCAGGGGTATGCTAGGCATGCAAATGCTAGTGAACCAGGCCTCAGATAAGTGTGTTCAGGCCCTGGATATAGGAGAGTGGGCCATCCCTGATTGTGCCTGGCAGCAGGCAAGGCAGGGGTGAGGTGTGAAGTCGGTCACATCACATCACGGGCCCCTATTGACATGGTTTGTTTCACGTTGCCATATTAGCATCCATCCAAATGCAGACAGCAGTGTTGCATATTGCATTGCTCCTGCTGACACACAGCCCTGGGTAGGAAAGAGGACACACGGTGTACCCGTACCTGGGGGATGGCTCACCTAAGCATACATCCCAAGGGAAACATAGCTCACAAACAAACACATCCAATGCTAGCCTACCAGGCACACCCAGTCGCCACAAACACGGGAGGGTGACAGAAGGTGTCCACTGTGAGGGCGGAAAATGGCAGGCATCTCAACTGTGGCAGTCGACAGGTGAGGGTAGCCCAGGGCATACACCAACCACGAGACAATGTGCTGTGGAGGCAAGAGCCTGGTGAGCACTATGACACAGGGATGCTGCGTAGTCCAGTAGTGGATACAGCAATGCAGGGCTCAGACATCTTGGTATCCCGAGGTGGATAACCCAAACCTACAATGCAAGTACCAGGGTCAGAGGGGGGAATGAAATGTGTAAGGATCCCAGTACTACAGCTGTCACTTGGAGACCAACCGTCCAAACCACGGGCATGGGGCAAAACATTTTCCACGGCCTAGGAATGGAATGATGTGAGGACTCACGTTACAACACACGTCACCTATGTATGATCCCTCCGGGGAAAGAGGGCATGTGTCTGTGAGATATGTCAAGAGGGAGGACGGAATCCCTAGTGGGCGAATGAGCAGTCTGCTCACACCAAGCCACAGGCCAGATGTCCCTGGGTGTATACCAGCCCCTGCGTCGCACAGCACAGAGGGTGAGCTAGCAGTTGCATTTGGCACACGAACGTACGTATCCCCCTGGTCATGTCATGGAATGTGCCATTGCCAGTGGCCTATGTATAGCTTCTGTAGTGGGTGTGGTGGGTCAAAATATGGAATGTGTGTCTGCCGTCTATAGGCTATTGTGGACGCCAGGGGAAGGTGAGCACAACCTGACCTGTCCATACAGCCATTGCTCACATGCTGGACCTGTATGAGACTGCTGTTCATCGACCTGACTACCATTCCACATGGCATCACAAGGTATTCCCCAGCGGATGAGCGCAACTGTACATACATGTTTGAATGGGCATGTTTACCGTGAGTGCGAACTGTTTTTTTTCACGTGAACTGTCCTGGATCTGCAATGTCAGGAGGGTGCTGAATAGTCCTGTTGCTGTCGCAGCTTAACGTTTCCTTTTGGGGATGTAGGTTTGGGAATTTGGATATTGTGTATGTTTGGGGTCAGGGGAACCTATACCGGTTCTGCCTGTGTAGCTGCTTACCCCAAAACGCAACTTGGCCTCATCACAGGTTACCAGTGTGATGCCAACCAGTTTGGACTTCACTTTATTCCCCCCCAGCCACATCACCTGATGGCCTCATCCACAATGCTGATGCAAGGACACTAATGTGGCGTATAGACCCTAATGGCCATCCGCCTCAGACGACTGTACATTAGGAATATACATGTGCGGGACAGCGTCGCCACTCTGGCTGTATGTCACACAGCCAACCCTAGTTGTGGGCATTCAGGTGACCGCAGGGGCGTGTTGCCCCCCAAAAACAGGGGAAAGGAACATCTGATCCTGTCCAGTGTGCATATAGTGCTCTCTGTGTGTATGAGGCACTGTACACGATAATGTCCGTCTATGATGCTGTGTGGACACCTGTTGATAAAGCCTATGTGGGATGGGGCCATTATCACGTTGCATATCACACATATGTCCCGCCTGTGTATGTGAACCCTGATTTTGCGCTGCTGCACGGTACAGTTGTCACAATGTAGCAATGGCACATGGGTGTGCTACAGTCAGGGGGCCTAGACCTTCCTGTTATATGTTCACCATTTTGTGTACCCTCACAAACAGAGGCACCTGACGCATCAGTACTGTTACATCTGCATCTGTAGCTGTACACACTCTCTTGGCTGTCAGGCTGTGTGTAACAGTGTCATTGGGCAACAAAGGCACAAAGATTAGGTAACTCAAATGTGTAATGTGTAATGTGGACACGCATATCACAGCTGTAGAGGGTATGCTGTCACATACACCACATACACACCCCTGAGATGGATTAGAGGTGTGTGTGTGTTTTGTGTGTGGTGGCCACGCCCCCTCCACATCTTCCCTCTTAGCTGTGCACAGGTGTGTGGGCAAACCACACTGCACAGTATACATATGATGTATACCCTGTGGCACAGTGCGTGCTTGCTGGTACTGGTCCGGCACAGCCATTGTGTGTCATGATATATAGGATGCTGTGCATGTGTGGCTCACACTTTGATTCCCATGCCAGCACTGTGTTGCACATAGTGCACGCTGATGTGTGTCACAAGATAGCTTCTGTAACAACAAGTGTCTTTGTGTTGGCATCTTAAACCTTGGACAGGCCCGCCCCAGGGTGCACATCTGTGAGCCTATGTACACACAGCATAGTGATGGTTAATGGAAGGAATGTTAATTACCCACCTTCATTGTCCGCGTTGCGATTGCAGCACCACGGGCACGCAGCTCATGTAGTAGCACATCCTCGCCAGTTTCGTTGCGCCTTGGTGCTGCTGCAGCATATCCTTGCTGCAGACAACATTGGTGGTGTGGGGCTCCGTGGAGGTCCCATGTGACCCTCCCGGGGACCAGGCCTCTCCCCCTGGCGACTACTCCCCACATCAACCACCGTATCAGGGCTCTCTGTTCCAGGTGCATGCCACACCTCCTCTTCCCCCTCCTCCTGCTCCAGCTCCTCCTCCTCCTCTTCCTCCTCCTGCTCCACATGTGTCGGCAATGTACTATAGTCACCTGTATTGTGTGCACACACAGATAAATACATATGTGTAAGCTGTACAGCAACATCTACGTGTGTGATCCAGACCACCCATATGTGATATTCAGAGTACCCTGAATGTGTGGTACATACAGAGCCCCCACATACCCACATACCTATCGCCCAAAAACCATGTACCTGTGTCATTAAAACTGGTCTGGGAGTCAGCCGTGCATGCCCTGTGTGGCCTCCAGGTTTGACTATATCCTCATATGGCCATCTATTCAGCAGTCGATCCCACACCAATGTGTGTAATGTATGTGCTGACAGGGCTACACAGCCACCAACAAGGTACTCCATCCTTGACAGTCTAGGTTTGGGTGTGCATGCCATTGCTCACGGCATATTCACATGGGACATACTGTCTCCCCAGTGCTACATGTAACCTTCCACGAACCTACAATGTAGGACGATACCACTGCAGAGGATCCTGAGACAATTGACAGGCACATGTAGCAGTGTGCGTAGAGTATGTCAGATAAACAGGAAACAGTCACACAGCAAATCCACAGTGACAGATGAGATGACATAGGGCAGTGATGGTGCAGTTGTTTAGGGGCTTCTACTCCATGACATGTCTGGAACAGTGTCACACACTGCTGGGATGTGTACCACATGTTGGATGTCTCCCTGTACCCTAGGTGGGGGCCATGGATAAACACGTCAATACAGGGCTAGCTGCAACTGAGAGGGTACACAACATGTCTCATGGTGGACATATGTCATCAACAGAGCACAGGTCATGTGTTACTGCAGCCACAGGGTCAGGGGAAGGGTGACACATCTGCCCTTCGGTCATGTTAGTACGTGTATTGACACACCTGGCCAGGACATTTCCCATAACATGTGTCAGGGAATATCTATGCCCGCACTGCTGTACTGTCTGCCTGCTGTACTGGCAGGTGTGGATACGAGGCTACCCATGGTGCACCACCAACCCATACTCTGTGCTGTCCCCGTCCCCCCCAACAGTCACATGTCACCACATTTGACTGGCCATGTACATGTGTGAGTGTGACGTAGGGGAGGGTGATAGCACTGAGCCAGATTGCAAGTGAATGGGTATGTGCATTACCTCTACACATGCCACAGATACATGATCCCCACGATCCCTCTCCCTTTTAACCCTACCCCCACAGAAGTGTTATGGGATGGGTGTTAAGGATGTACTAACCCCGATACGTTGGGGGGGGGGGCCCCGTCAGGATAGTTATTGGCCATGGGGCTGGCAGCAAATCATAGCCTATGTAGGGTACATGACAGCTGTGTATCACACAGCCTACATACTTGTCCCTCTGTGTATTGCATCTTGTGGTGTTTTTGTGGTGTGACATGGGGGGGGGGGGAATTGTGACATGATTGCACACACAACGTCCATGTGGACAGATGTCGTCCAGGTGTAAGCAGGGCCGGCCCGTCCATTGAGCGAGAATGTTTTTTGCACAGGGCCCCGCGTTTCAGGGGGCCCCGCGCAAAAAACATTCTGATCCTACTAAAGTAAAATTAAAAAACAAAACAAAACTGTCTTCTCCGCTGCCGGGGCCGCCGCGGCAGAATCGAGTGTGCCGCGGGGCCCCCCCTGCCCAGCACAGCCTGCCCTCCCCGTCTATCCGTTCTCTCGTTCAGCTCACAGTCACCCCGCGCCGGCTTTCAGAGCGCGAGGGAAGAGTTCTCCCTCGCTGCTCTGTTGAGCCCGCGGGGGCTGATGGGAAGTTCCCATCAGCCCCCGCGGGCTTAACAGAGATGCGAAAGGGAAACTTGACCCTTCGCGCTCTGAAAGCCGGCGCGGGGTGACTGTGAGCTGAACGAGAGAACGGATAGTGGGGGAGGGCAGGCTGTGCTGGGCAGGGGGGGCCCCGCGGCACACTCGATTCTGCCGCGGCGGCCCCGGCAGCGGAGAAGACAGCTTTAAAAAGAAAAAAAAATTCCCTCGGCTGGACTGGGCTGGGGGCTTAGGAATGCTGATGGGCGGGGGGCTGGGGGGGGTTAGGAATGCTGATGGGCGGGGTGGCTGGGGGGGGTTAGGAATGCTGATGGGCTGGGGGGGTTAGGAATGCTGATGGCTATGGGGGGGGGGCTGGGGGGGTAGGAATGCTGATGGGCTGGGGGGGTTAGGAGTGCTGATGGGCTATGGGGGGGCTGGGGGGTTAGGAGTGCTGATGGGCGGGGGGGGGTTAGGAGTGCTGATGGGCTATGGGGGGTGGGGGAGGTAAGACTGGGCAAGGAGGGGGGTTAAGACTGGCAATGGGCTGGGCTGGGCTGGGGGGGGTTAAGACTGGCAATGTGCTGGGCTGGGCTGGGCTGGGCTGGGCTGGGGGGGGGTTAGACTGGTGCTGGGCTGGGCTGGGCTGGGCTGGGGGGGTTAAGACGTGCTGGGCTGGGCTGGGCTGGGCTGGGCTGGGGGGGTTAAGACTGGCAATGGGCTGGGCTGGGCTGGGCTGGGGGGGGTTAAGACTGGCAATGGGCTGGGCTGGGCTGGGCTGGGGGGGTTAAGACTGGCGCTGGGCTGGGCTGGGCTGGGGGGGTTAAGACTGGCGCTGGGCTGGGCTGGGCTGGGCTGGGGGGGTTAAAAGACTGGCAATGGGCTGGGCGGGGGGGTTAAGACTGGCAATGGGCTGGGCTGGCTGGGGCTGGGGCGGGGGGGTTAAGACTGGCAATGGGCTGGGCTGGGCTGGGCTGGGCCTGGGGGGGGGGTTAAGACTGGCAATGGGATGGGATGGGCTGGGCTGGGCTGGGGGGGTTAAGACTGGCAATGGGATGGGCTGGGCTGGGCTGGGCTGGGGGGGGTTAAGACTGGCAATGGGATGGGCTGGGCTGGGCTGGGCTGGGGGGTGTAAGACTGGCAATGGGCTGGGCTGGGCTGGGGCTGGGCTGGGGGGGGTTAAGACTGGCAATGGGTGGGCTGGGCTGGGCTGGGCTGGGCGGGGGGGGTTAAGACTGGCAATGGGCTGGCTGGGCTGGGCTGGGCGGGGGGGGGGGGGGTTAAGACTGCAATGGCTGGCTGGGCTGGGCTGGGGCTGGGCGGGGGGGGGGGGTTAAGACTGGCAATGGGCTGGGCTGGGCTGGGCTGGGGGGGGTTAAGACTGGCAATGGGCTGGGGCTGGGCGTGGGGCTGGGCGGGGGGGGTTAAGACTGCAATGGGCTGGGCTGGCTGGGCTGGGCGGGGGGGGTTAAGACTGCAATGGGCTGGGCTGGGCTGGGCTGGGCTGGGCGGGGGGGTTAAGACTGGCAATGGGCTGGGCTGGGCTGGGCTGGGGGGGGTTAAGACTGGCAATGGGCTGGGCTGGGCTGGGCTGGGCTGGGCGGGGGGGGGTTAAGACTGCAATGGGCTGGGCTGGGCTGGGGGGGGTTAAGACTGGCAATGCTGGGCTGGGCTGGGCTGGGCTGGCGGGGGGGGTTAAGACTGGCAATGGCTGGGCTGGGCTGGGCTGGGCTGGGGGGGGGGGTTGGTTAAGACTGGCAATGGGCTGGGCTGGGCTGGGCTGCTGGGCTGGGGGGGGGTTAAGACTGGCAATGGGCTGGGCTGGGCTGGGCTGGGGGGGGTTAAGACTGGCACTGGGCTGGGCTGGGCTGGGGGGGGTTAAGACTGGCAATGGGCTGGGGGCTGTCTGGAAATGGGGCTATGGGGGGTTAGGACTGATAATGGGCTATGGGGGGGGCTAGGACAGGAAATGGGCTGATGGGGAGGGGTTAGGACGTAATGGGCTGTGGGCTGATAGGGGGGTTAAGATGGTAATGAGCTGTGGGCTGATGGGGGCTGTCTGGAAATGAGGTGATGGGGGGTTAGGACTGCTAATGGGCTATGGGGGGCTAGGACAGGAAATGGGCTGATGGGGAGGGGTTAGGATTTGAGGTGGACTGATGTGGTTAGGACTGGTAATGGGCTGTGGGCTGATGGGGGGGTTAGGACTGGCAATGAGCTATGGGGGGCTGACTGGAAATGGGCTGATGGGGTTAAGACGGGAAGTGGGCTGATGGGGGGTTAGGACTGGTAATGGGTTATAGGGGGGCTTAAACTGAAAAGTGGAGTGATGGGGGGTTAGGACTGGAGTGGGTTGATGGGGGGCTAGGACTGGTAATGGGTTGGGGGGTTGCTATGACTGGAAATGGGCTGAGTGGAAGGGGAGGCTTGAACTGCAAATAGCTGATGGGGAGGGAGCTTGGAATGGAAATGGGCTGTGAGGGAAGGGAGCTAGGACTGAAAAATGGGCTGATGGACCAGCTAGGATAGGACTGGAAATGGGCTGTTGGGGGAGCTAAGATTGGAAATGGGCTGTGGTGGGGGCTTGAATTGAAATGGACTCATGGAGGGGCTAGAACTGGAAGTAGGCTCATGGGGGGCTTGGACTGGAATTGGGCTGAGTGGAGGGGAGCTAGGATTTGACATGGGCTGATGGTGGGGCTAGGAAATGACTAGAAATGGGCTGATGGGGGCTAGGATTGGAAATGAGCTGATGAAGGGACTCAGACTGAAAATGGAGGGGTGAGCTATGACTGGAAATGGGTTGAGGGGGGGCTAGGACTGGAAATGGGCTGATGCAGGGACTAGAAGGGAATGGATGCTGGGTGAGACTGGAACTAGAAGGGAGCTGATGTTGGGGGAGGATTAGAATGGGATGGGGCTGGGAGAGTAAAATGGAGAGGGGAAAAATATTTTGTGTGGGAGGGATGAAAAATCTACAATTGGCCGGGTATTGGGAGAATAAGTGGGGATTGAGGATGGAGGGGTACAATTTGTGTGGATGACATAGGAAGGAGGACAGAGCAAAAGGAGAAAGATGAGTATGTTAAAGCCGATGTAGAGAGAGAGAATGGACAAAAAAACTAGCAGAGAGACGAACGAACACATGGACAGCAGATGATGGACAGTTAGCAGAAAACTTGAAGTCACCAGAAGAACGTGGCTGGAGCAATTGCAACTGAAAAAAAATGCACAAAAGGTAGAAAGATATCTCTTTATTTTGAATTTATTAACTGGAATATGAAAGCTCTGGGAAATGTGCATCATTAACGTCTGCGCTTTGTTTGGTACAAGAGGAAATTAATTTATAGTTTTATTTCTACAGTGTTGTTTGTACATTCCAAGTTTGGCTTTTGGGGTTCCCAGTTTAATTTGCCTTCTGTTTCTAAATTGTGATTCCTTGTTTGGTGATGGTCTATGTTCTGCATGTGTAACTGAGCTGAGGTATTCTATTTATGTAATTCCTATTTGACATTGCCACTTGTTCTCTTTCCCCAGTATTCTCTGAAATGTACTGGTTTAATATTTTCAGTGTTGCCTTTTGATAGGTAGAGTATGGTACTTTGTGAGTCCTGGTAATGCTGTCAGGAAACGGCGGGTTTGCTATGGGTTCTAAATGGGCAGCGTTTGTAGTAGTTCCTAATGTGCCTGGCGGTTGGCACTGGATTATAGTAATATAGAAATCTTTTAGTCTTTCTTTATCCATACACTCATTAAGAGACATGTTTACTAAAAGTTAGTGTATGGTAACATTATGCAAATATTTATGCAAATAAGGCCACTTATGCAAATGAGGCCCCGCACCGAGTCTCCGCACATGGCCCCGCACCCCCCTTGGGCCGCCCCTGGGTGTAAGGTTCTGTTCATGCAGGTGCATGCACCCTTTTATATAGTTACAACACGGAACACATGTCCAATCAGCTAACACGCATCACCTTGTGAGAGGGGGATGACTGGGACACTGATGGACCACAGCACATCAGGGGGCTGACTGCCCGATGCAGGGGCAGCTTGCTAAACACAGAGAGACAGAGTGACAGAGGGTGGGTGGCAGGGAGCCAGGGGAGCTGAAGATGGGGATGTGAAACAATGTGAAGGCCAGGGACATGCACATTTCGCTGTAACATTTGGCTGTTTAGGGCAAGCAATGGCTAGCAGAATTCATTATGGCACGGTCTTTGCAAACACACCAGCAGTTTTGCAGGGTGATCCTGTGACTGGCAAGACCATTCCGGAAAATGTGAGGTGTGTGTGCAGTGAGAGACACAGGAATGGTGTCCGGCCCTCTGGGGGGAACAGCTGACCCATGGCGGGGTGGACAGAGTGGGCACAAATATGCGTGGACTCCCCACGACATGGTACATGGTGTCCCTCATCCCAGTGACAGTTTCTAGTAGCAGCACGGTTGGCTGACCACTGTCTTTCACCTAATTACAGGCAGACATTGAGAGGGCGGGTGCATGCAGGCTGACGTGGGTTGGGACATACCCAGAATATATCCACACACATCTGTGAGATGTACCATGTACTCTTGTGTACGTTAAACAACATATCTCTATGGAGGGGATATGATCCAGGGGGAATCTGAGTGTCGTACGTGTGAGACACGGTTCACGGACACGCCACATAATATTAACTAGTGTCATCCACTACTTGCATACACACACAGGTGTGAGAGGGGTACCAACAATGCATGACAGAGATGTGTAGACACAGATAACATCATGTGTCATCCACATCTGACATCTGCCAGCAATACCCTTGTCAAAGTGGGGTGAGCCCTGCAAACAGTCCAGCTGTACTGACGCCATAGTTACCCTGTAATGAGCTCTGAGATCCCATAGATGCGGATGACAGACATGGCCAGAGGTTTGTGCAATCATGGGGAACCCTCGTGGTTGATATACCCTTGGCTTCCCAATGGTCAATGATTGTGTT
Organism: Ichthyophis bannanicus; assembly: GCA_033557465.1. NCBI lineage: Eukaryota > Metazoa > Chordata > Amphibia > Gymnophiona > Ichthyophiidae > Ichthyophis > Ichthyophis bannanicus. The sequence continues at coordinate 861,523,174 of CM066032.1, forward strand.
GCATGACAAAGGGTTTGCAGAACGTGTCAGACTGACAGGGATTGTTACGGCAAGGCCTGGATGTTCCTCCACTATCCTCATACATCTGCTGTGTGTGTACCAGCCATCAGTGATCCTGACAAGGGTCACATGACGCGGCTGGGTAACTGGGTTACAGTACAGGTACATTATAGTGTGTTTCCCATGTTTACAATACTCTGTAAAACATGAACACATGACGGATTGTTAAATACAGTGTGGATGTATATTTCCGTATACTGCATTTGTGGTGACCATTCCCCTTCGCCCCTACCCTGGCAAATATACATTCCATTACAACTGTTCCATGCCACCATGTGGTGGCAGACAGTAATCACCATCTACATATGATTACACGGGCCGCTTTATCATTCCACCCTCAGGGAAAACAACCCCAGACACATTGCGCAAAACATCTCTGACCCTCACGTCTACCGACATAGTGTTCGCACTGTGTCCATGTGTTGGCCACCATAGGGTATGATGGGGTGTGCACACAGCCTCAGACACAAGGCTAACGACATCCTTGGAATGGGGAGATAGGTATGTGTGTGCATCTGCAAATGTCAGCTGTATACACATTGATCATCTCAGGGAGGTTATGCGATGTGATGGATATGCATGACATACTTACCTGCATGTGGATCTGCAGTATCCAGCAGCGCAGGCAGACCATAGGTGTAGACCGGACCGAGGCGTTCGGCCAGCTGTTGCTCCAGGGGCGTCAGCATGGCTGGCAGGGGGCCCCCCTCCTCCTGTACCCCTAGCATGTTTTGTTTCGGCACAGAGGTGCTGCCGTACACCTCTTTTGATGTCGGAATATCTTTTCTTCAGGCTATCTATGTCCCGTGGGGGGGCCCCTGCCTCTGCGACCCCTCGCTGGACCGCCTCCCACACCCGCGGTACGCCCTGCTGTGCCTGTCCTTGTGCTCTGTCGGCCAAACAGAACCTCGTAATTTTCAAGGACCATGGAGAGGAGGTTGTGGTTCTCAGCGTCTGTGAATTTTAATGCCCTCCTCCTGAGAGCCTCAGACACAGGGACACGCTTCCTCTTCCCTGTGTGCCTGCTGGGAGCAGGCTGTGCAGGTACTGATGGCCCTGGCACTGCCCCCACCTCCACAGGTCCCTCAGTCCCCGCAGGCCCTGCCTCTAGTGGTACTGGCGGCACCACCTCACCCGCAAATACACCAGGCTCAGCCTTCCCCGCCCTCAGCCTCCCTCTGCCCCTCTCTCTGTCCCTCTCTGTCTGTGTCCCTCCCTGCCTATCCCTATCCCTCTCTCTATCCCTCTCTATCTCTGTCCCTGGCTCCCTATCTCTCTCTGTACCCCTGTGTGTCTCCCTGTCACTCCCCCTCCCCCGCTGGCTTCGGGTCTGTCTCTCCATCGGCCTCCTCCCTCCTCTCTGCTCCCCACTCACCGCACCACTCGCCTCCCCACTGCACCTCACCCCCTCCGCCCCTCCCACAACAGGCACGGGACAGACACCGCAACCACGACCCCACCACAAGGCACACAGCACAGGAACAGAACAGTCACTAACACAATACACAGACAAGGTAACACACACAATGACAGACTACAGATATGGGTACTTATCAAACAACACGGGAAAATGTGGCTACCCAAATGACACTGACCCACCTCTCATTACACCACCTCTCACGTACATCAACTCTGTATACACTCGCTCTGACTCCTCAACCAACCCTCAACATTTTGCTTCCGTTTGGGTGCATTTGTAGTTTTGTGGACGGTGCATACGTTGCGCATGCGCCACTGTGTGACGTCACTGCTTGTGCGACGCGCCTGTGTTTCATTGTGCATGCTCATGCGTCTCGCTCTATGGTTGTGTGCGTTATGCGCAGGCGCAACTCTTAACGCGTGGGCGTTTGTTTGCAGCAGGACGTCGGCGACGGCGCTGCTTGTGCGACGTGCCTGTGTTGAATTGCGCATGCTCATGCGCTGGCCTTTTAAGGTGCTTGCGCGACACGCAAGTGCCACTCTTAGCGCATGACCGTTTGTGTTTGCATCATGACTTTGGTGAAACGCATACGCCCATGCGTAACGGGGTTCACATGGGCTCCGCGCACACCCAAACGCACATGCGCCCCAATTTGGCACATGCGCGTCGCAGTCATACACACGCACACGTGACAACGCTTGCACATGCGCGGCACGCACAGACAGGCGGCGATGCGTGACCTCCTGCGCATGCGCACTGCGCACACGGGCGCGGTACCGACAAAACGGAAAATAACTGTACACTGTATAAAAAGAGGGTGCTCAGTCAGCAACATTGAGGGTGTTTTGGTAGGCGCGGCGTGTGTTTGTTTGGAGAATCTGGGAGCAACTGTAGTGAGCCATATTGTGGGAGTTGTCTGTTGTCTTTGATGTTTGTGGTGGTTTGCCATTTGTGCAGTGTTTGGGCAAGTGTGTGTGTCTGTGTGTCTGTGTTTGTGCTTGTGTAGTCACAGAGGGCTTTACATGGAGGACATAATAGTTGTTGCATGTGCCCAAAGACGTGGGCAGATGCTACGGTTGCTGGACAGGGGAGATGATGTCCATGGGGCTGTGGGCACAGGGCATAGGTGTAGACCCGCAGCAACTCAGACCTGCTGCTGCGGCGGCTGGCCAGAGAGGTGCTGTGCGGCGACGGCACAGACGGCGTACTGAGGTGCAGGCTCGGCAGCTGCGGCTCTATAGGCCCAGGGCCCAGCTCCAGGGCATGCGTGAGGACCAGGTCATCTCCCTGTACCGACTGAGCACAAGGGCTATTAGGGGGCTGTATGAGGATCTGAGACCTGACCTTGAGCCCCTGACTAGCCGGTCCCATGCCATACCAGGTGTAGTCAAGCTCCTTGCTGCCTTACATTTCTTTGCCTCTGGCTGTTTCCAGTCATCTGTGGCCGCAGTGGGTGGCATGAGCCGCCCCACCTTCTCACGCTGTCTCCACCAAGTACTGCGTGCTATGGTCAGCCGGGTGGGGACGTACATAGCCCTTCCCCACAGTAGGCAACATTGGGAGACCCTGGACCAGGCCTTTGAGGCGTTAGCCGGGATACCACACGTGATGGGAGCTATTGATTGCACACATGTTGCCCTGGTCCCGCCCAGAGACAGGGAGGTGGTGTTCCGCAACCGCAAACACTACCATTCCCTGAATGTTCAGGTTGTATGTGATGCTAATCTGCATATTCTGAATGTGGTCCCAAGGTTTCCAGGGTCCACCCATGACTCCTATATCCTGCATCGCTCAGCACTATTTAGGGAATTTGAGGATGGACATTACGGTGACTGTATATTGCTGGGTGAGTATCTCCAACAATATCTTCGAAGATTAGTCATATATGTATGTGTTTACATAACATTACCCATGTGTTGCAGATATTGCCCACTGTGCTATAGCAACATGAACTCCCATTCAGCAAACCGACAACTGTTGTGACTTTACATAATTACAGGACTGTAGACGTTGTTTTAACAGGGGACATGATTAGCCATGTCACATCCGTTTCACAGCCATATGTGATGTGGAGATGCTGGTGTTGTTACGGAACATATGCAACTGTTCAGATGTGTGTGTCGGTGTGTATTGGCACTTGTGTCTGTATACCTTCTGCACACAGGGATGGGGGGGGCATTTCCACCCACCTGTGTATGCATGGGTTTAGATTGATTGTATCTGTGTTAGGTCATGTCAGACGTGTGTTATTTACAATCCATGCTCCTAATGCGTGTCATGTGCGTGTGAAGGCCACACACTCAATCATTCATGGGTCTGTCAGCTGTTGTTTGCTGGACAGGGGGGGGTTGACAACATATGATGCATGTTGCTTGCCTTTGCTATTGGGTGTACATTTTTGCATAGCTGTGCAAATGCTTTTGTCCTCTGCCATTCCTGGGGGGGGGCGGGGCTGGGGTTAGCATTACCTTTGCGCACTGCACATGTGCAGTGCTGAGGCGTCATTGTCCGTGATTCTCCTGATGTGACTCATCATTTGGGAGATTTGACTGCAAAGACGTGGGCCTATGTTTTTGGCCAGACGTAGGGGTATTGGTGGGACATACACAGGAACGTTGTCATACTCAGTAGCTGTGATGTTTTAAAAATCATGTGGCCTACAATGTCATATTCTGTGGAGCACAACTTAACAAGGATGGAACGGTGAGGGTACAGTAGACATGGTGTCTACTGAGATGGTTTGTTGACAGCGGTCAACAGCATTTGACGTTATACTGCTATATGTAGATATGGAGACCTTTGAGGACAGTGGGTGTCATGGTGATATTGTGTTCATCCTGGCTGACATCACAGTCAAACATGTTGTGTGTGTGCGCCTACATTGGCCCAGCAAACATTATTGTGTTCTTTACTTTGCAAACATATATTGTTTGTATGTGTCATGTGTGTTTTTATCGCGTACTCTACCATTGGTGGTGATGGTGTCGGTGATGAGAACATGAGCCACATAACATGGGACGTGTGCTCAACATAGGACTCTTTTGGGGGGACAAGGTGGGATTGTGTTGTTCTCGGACATGTCTCTACAGACCTGACAGGGCATTTGTTGTATTTCTATCAGAATAGTTGTTAGGTCTGGTGGATAATTGTGATGTAAAATATGTCTGTCCTGATGTGTTGTGGGTTATGTCTCTCGTCTATACATCTGTGAATTTATGGTGTCATGCGCTCAGTCATTCACATGCAACATTCTTCTCTGCAGGTGATGCAGGGTATGGGTGTCGGCCCTGGCTCCTGACACCTGTGCGTCAACCACGGACACGTGCAGAGCGGAGGTACAATGAGGCCCACGCATCCAGCCGCTCAGTCATAGAACGCACCTTTGGCGTTTTGAAAAGTCGCTTCAGGTGTCTGGATAGATCAGGTGGGGCCTTACAATATTCGCCAATGACTGTTGCAGAGATTATCGTAGCTTGTTGCATACTGCACAACATTGCTCTCAGGCATGGTATCCCTGCAGAGATTAATGAGGATGTGGAGGAGGATCCACCGTGCCCCCCTGTACGTGCCTGTGGTGACACACAGGCAGGCACATCGGTCAGGCGTCAATTGATTGCAGACAGATTCACTGGTATGTATTGCACATCTACCCACATATATGTGCTGTTGTATGCGTGTGAGGTTTACAAAGGGTGATGTTTGGACCATTTACCATTCAGATGCAACACTGCATTGTCCTTTTCTTAAACATCCATCATAACATGTCGTCAGAGGTGTGTGATGGACAATGTGGACAGAGCACAGTAGCAGCTGTTGGTGTTGTGGGTCAGAGGGTGTTGCTACACCTTTCAGAGCTTTTGGGGGTCACAGTACCATTTAGTGGTTTTTTGTGCTAGCAACTGCTGGCCAGACACAGTTATTTGGTGTTATTGTGTGTGAGGAGCCCTGGGTCAGGCAGATGGTTAGGGGTTTGGTGTGATAGAGGTGTCCATGTTTGTGGTGAGCTTTCATGCGGGACCTTTGTTTGTGTACTGCAATCTGTGGGTGTTTGTGTGTGTGTGTGTTCTGCTCCTGTCAGCTTGCTATGTTTGTATGTTGGATATTTTCAATGCAATATGTCAGACATATCACAGTACACATGCACCTGATAACGTTCCTATGGTGTTTCTGACAAGGTGTCACGTGTATTGCTGCAGCAGCAGCGCAGTGTGTGGTAAGGTATGCCTCATCAGGTGTCACAGGCATGGATATGGTGAATTATGTGGACATGTGCAGTGGGCAGCCAGGGGGCCATATGATTGCTACAGTCCATTTGTGGTGGAGTCATGCATAGCAGTATATTACATGTACACACATACAGATGTGCAGTGGGTTAGATGCTGAATGGGTGTATTTCATTAGGCAAATGTGACGCTAGATGTGTTGGCCCTTCCGATTTTATGGGGTCTTCCATTTTAGTGGTGGCATATGTATTTGATAGTATCTCTACATCTGCCTCATGCGTGTGGGACGTGCTGTGTGTATGGCAGGATAGCACGGTACAGACACACAGATACCTTGAGGACACTATCAAGGGATGTTATATGCACATACACACACAGACCTATGTGGGGGTTATTTGGGGCATTGAGACATCAAACCTATCCTTGGTTGAACTTTCTCACAGTTACACAATGGGTTAACATGCAACAATCACGGTAAGGTGACATGCAGACATGGTGGTTATTGTGGAGAGCCATGGTGCTGCCCTTGCCATGTATTTCATCACATGATAAACACACAACTGTCATTATTCTTTGCTGGGGGAGATGTACAATGCATAATATGCATCTACACAGTGTATACAGGTGGTATTGAGGCATATTTCCAGGTGACACAGGTACTTACACTGTGCTTCAAAACAAAATTGGAGGGTACTGCACACAGAGAGGGGGTGTTGGTCTGAACATGGGAGGCACAGACATATAGTGTGAACCTTGGGATGCGTCACCAACATGGTGTGTCCATCCACGGTCTTTGGCACGTGTGTGGCACAGCAGGAGGGTGGGGAGGCATATGATGGATGTGGGGGGCCTTGGTATTTGCATCACACATGTACATGATGCCTCTCCCATGTACAAGATCTGTGCAGTGTGAGGGTGCACAGTCCGTTGTTGGGTCATGTTTTGGTGTATTACAGCTGGGGACAGTACGTTGCAGTGTGGCGTTCAGCGCTGGAACCTGACAAGGTTGTTTCTTCTTTCCACTACACAGGACATACGTGATGACAGTGCTGTCGGTGTGTGTCATTAGCACATGGCAGAACATCAGCAGAAATGCTGGGGTCCAGGGTATGTAGAACTACCGATACATTGTATGTGTGTGATGTCAGGTGCACAACATCTAGCCTGTTATGTATCATATTTGGCAGCTGGTGTTGTTCACGTATATTCTGTGTGCCGGTCTTACCCATATTTGCCTGTTGTCACACATCTCCACGTGCGGTTGTGACCAGTATTTTTCCTGTAATGGGTTTTCTGGTAGATTTTCCACAGATCCACATGTGGGCCTTGATGGGCTAGCTTTGCGGAAGCAACACCTGATGCCTCCACCATTTTAGTTAAATAGGCCATCATCAGGGTGTCCTTGCATGTCACTCGACCGTTATGTGCACAAATTGGCACTTGGGCACCGACAGGCCACGTATTTCAGCTGTCACATTGTACTACGCATATTGTGCTGGTGGCTGTTTATTGGTTTGCTTATGTGGTGCTGCATTGTACATGCATGATACATTGTCATATGCTTTGATGGGTGCGGGCACCTGGGGGGCATTGTGGGGTTTGTTACCTCTACAGTAGTGCTGTTCACCTATTCATCATCACCCACATTTCTGGTGAGCAGAGTTGTGTCCTGTGTTATGTGGGACTGGTGTTGAGCAACATTTTTTTCTCTCTGACATAGGCATGATGTGAAGATCCCTGATGTGTGACTTTACATGTTGGTTCTACTGGTTGACCTGATATCGTCTCCGTTCGCTGTGACCTGGTGTACATATGCAGCAGTTGATGGGATTGATGAGGGACACATCATGGACACATAGGTTAGATTCCACCTTTGTTTAATTGTTATTACATCTGGCTGTACCTTTTGTGGGGTATCATTTGATCTCATGGACATGTAATGTTGCATCTCTGTACACAAAAAGGGATGCATATAGTGTGTAGCTGTGAGATGCCTGTGTGACATGGTATTTAACATAACCATCTCCATGTGACACCCGTGTCTGCAGCAACATGTAGTGTTCCTTTCACATCTGTGTTTTATTTGATGTGCATATCCTGTCATGTTTGCATTTCCATCACTTCAATCTTTAATTAGTGCAGTGTGCATTGTGGCAATTTGTGGTGTTGTTGCAGGGTTACTAACATTGGCCACACCTATCCTTTCTTTGCACAGGGCAGTGGACATTATGGACACATTTCCTCCAGTGCATCTCGTCTCCTCATCCAACAGCTGTTGTGGGACAGTGCACCATGTTATTGTTTAATGGGAAATATCCTATTTGATGTTTGACTTCTGTGAGTGGAACACAGGCCTGTGCTGGACGTTATTGCTCTTGGACTGCTTGTTTGACCATGACAGACATGTACAGCACACAGTTTGTGCCATGCTGTAGCTGACAGTCCTGCTGATTGCAGGGACACAGATGAACCTCCTCGGACTGTGCCATATTGGCATGTGACACTTTACTATGCACGCCCATGTTTGCCTGGGAATTTTGTAAGTGATATTTTGGATGTCAGGAAGCCTTTGCTTTTGGTACAGTTTGCGCATCAGGGACTGACATCATCTGTGTCGTTTGGACATTCCTCACAAGTTGTTTACTGCAGAGTTTTGGCCCATGTGTGTGACATGGCACTCAGGATACCCTGATCTGTTTATTTCAACTGTAGCATACAGCCGTGATTGTTGCAGGGGGGAACAGTTTCAGCATTGCAATTGTCTATGTCCACCTGCCACACACCTGGACATGCTACATGTTTTGCCAATAACACACGGTCATGCCCACCAACATCCTTGATTGATGTATGTAGGCGGCAATGTGGTTTACATTCATGTGTGGCATCACAGTACCATGTTAGTGTCCGGCTGGTGGCTGTGCATCAGAGTGACTCTGTTTGTGAGCCACAACATGTGGAGCTATGACCTCGGTGTGTTGCAGTGTGAGATTATGTGCCATTCTTTGCATATTCACATGCTAATTATTGTGTTTGTTTGATGTTCAGACATGACACTCTGCATGTATGGCCACGCCTTGCATTGCACGTCTGCACAGTCCTGTGTTACCCCCTGCATTTACCACACTCTCATTAGGACATTGTATTTGGGGTGTGTTATTGTGGGTGACCATTTTCGTGCTACACATCTGCATTCCATGTAACCTGCTATATGTGGCCAGCGACTGTGTAACCAACAGACAATGCAAGGGGGCCTCCTGTATGGTGTTATGTGTACACATTTCTGCCTGTTTTGTGGTTTGTATTCACTCTGTGTTCATGTGTCCCTGCTACCTGTTAGCATATAGTCAGTCAGTTTGAGATAATATTTGGGGTGTACATTGACACATTGCTGATGTGGTGATCTGCCATTATGTGGGAGTTATGACATTCGCTTGCAGATGTGTTTGTCACATTACAACATATTGGCAGCATATGTATTTTTAATTTGGTGACCTCCTCTGTTGCATGAGGGCTATGTTTGGGGGGACATGTTATGTGTTTTGGTTTCTCATTCTGCCACACCTGTTGTCTACATGCACGCATATGTGTGTGACACATTGTGGGCATGCAGCATCTGCTGTGTTGTGTGGCCCTGCTACACAGTGCATATCATGCACCTGATGAACATTTATTCTCGTGCCATTATGTTTTGCTCTTGAGTTGACCTTTGCATGGCATGTGCATTTTGACATTGCTGACTGTGTTCCCATCATTTGCCAGGGTGGGACACACCTTGCAATTCTGTTTACACTGTGTATGGTATGTATGAGACGTGTTAGAAAAAATAAATATGTTCATTGTTCAGACATGTGTCTCTTTCTGTACTTTATCTCTGTGACATACATGCATTACAATGTTTAACATTCCATCACACATGACTCCTTGGGACCATGGGAATCCTGGCTTTTCTTGCACATGTACCTCCACTGATTTGCCCCAGGGCGAATGGTGTGCTGTTGTGATATGGTGCGTGTTTGCCTTGTGTGCAAGACATTTATGTGAACACTAGACTGCTCCTCCACTCATGGACCACATTTACACGTTTGTCTACGGATTGATGGTAATTTCCATGGACCCCTGTGCTCACATTGGTGTTTGATGACAGCTGTGTATGTGTCTGCAATTTGGCACATCACTGAGTGCGGCACATCCCCATACAGGCCCTCCCTTTGGAATGTAATGTTTGGCTTGCCCTCAGTGTGTTGTTTGTGTGTATGGTTGGGGGCATGTTTGTTCACACAGTGCTTAGCAGTTTGCCTCACAACATCGTATTTTTTTATGGAATATCTGGAAACGGAAACATTATTTTACAGCTGCTTCATCACCTCTACACACACCCTTGTCTGTCATCAGTGTACAGCAAGGTGTTCACTCTGTGTTGACAAGGCAGCACATATTAGCTGTTGCATGGGTCTCTTTCTTAATGTTGTTTGCACAGCACTACACCTGGGGGTGTGGTAATATTGAGGTTGAGCAGGTGTGTGCTGCACCTTTTCTCATGTTGAATTGGCTCCTATCCTGTCCGCAATTGCTGGGCAGCTCAAGCACACAGCAAGCACTGCCCTTGTTGGTTATTTACTTTCCTCTGGTGTTTTTTTTGTTTTTATTCATGTATGTATGTGTATGTTGATGCAACATTTCTGTGGGTCATATCTGCATTACATTACAAGGGGTGGGGTTTACAGGTAGGGCAGGGCCATCCCCAGGGAGGCTACATTAAGGGTGACCACAGGGCACATAGGACATGCTATGGACATTGACAGATTGTGAACAGTGTCTGATTCGTCTAGGGTTGATTATGTGTAGGGGTTTGGGGGATTCCTGGTAATGCTTTTTTTCAAGCTATATTCTAGAAGATATTTGGCCTGTCTTATTTCCGGGGCTGCTTGGTAGGGTTTTGCGTAAAGAGGAGGCATACAGTTAGGACGCTAGATGTCACGTCCATTACAGGCATTAGTTAAATTTCAGAGGTACATTGAAGCCTTTGGAAGCGTCTGGTCTGGTAGTTCTTCCATGTGCGTTTCATTACTGTTGGGTTGTGATTTGGTGTTTCTGTGTTTGATTGGTGGGTGGGTGGGTTGGCTTTGCATTTAGTCAGTGTTTCAAGTAGGGGTATGTGTGGGTCCTTTACGATTGGGGTGATGTGTTCTGTTCCTTTTGCATGCTGTATCCACTGCATAACATATCCTTGTGTGTGTGTGCATGTGTCCCTGGTACCATATACAAAATGTGATGTGATCTGAACACAGCAGATCACCAGGTGCATTTATTCAGGCTTTCTCCTGTGGGTTTGCCTGTCCTTACAACCAGTACGCGTGCTGTGTGGGTGGCTTGACTGCTTGTGAATGCAGCCTTTGCTATGACGTGGAAGTTGTTGTTCTGTGCTACCTTTGGTTGCTTTTTGTTTTTTGGGAGTGGTCCTCGGTGTGATTAATCTCTGTTCTGTTGGCTGTGTCTGCTTGTCGTGCAGATGTCGTTTCCATTTCTTTGGCGGCCAGATGTTGGCAGGTTTGTGATGTAAGCACATTGTACCCTCATCTGAGTTTTGACCCATGGTTCTGTCCATCTTCTGACTCCCAGCTCTTGTGTCATCCTGCCCTGATGTGCATGCTGCTACAAGCCATCCTGCACTCCTACACCTTCCTGCATTTCATCTCTCCATGGTTGGCTCGTGTGTGTGTGCTCTGCCTATAACCGCTGGTCCACTATCATCATGAGATTTCACCTGTTGTGCTATTTCAGGCGCATCTGCTGGACACATCTTCACGTTGTCTGTCGCACACGATCATGATTGGATGTTACATTTGCATCACTCTGTACATAGCTCCAGCTAGACCCAATTTGTGTGTGTATTTATGTAGATGCCACATGTCCTGGATGTCATTATTGTACTGCAGCACATGTGATGTCTGTGGTTCTTGTCGTTCTGCTTGACGTTTCCTTTCAGCTCTGTGCAGTGTTTGGGTTATATGTGAACTCGCCATCACTGAAATGGTGGTTTATGATGTGCATTCAGTGACACCCTAAAGGGTGACATACTCCTGTGCACTGGGGTGGGCTTGTGTTTAGCTGGCAACACAGATCGCTGTCCAATTGCATGCTGTACGCAGATGTAGGTAACCCAGGCTTAGTCACTGCTCAATTTGACACATGACCCCTTCACGTTCAGTCAGTGCCATGACCATTCTGCTACACTGCTGTTCCATCTTGCATGTCTGCTCACCTACTTTGGATTTCCATACATTACAATACACAATGGTACTAGCACTGACTGTGTTTGGTCAATGCCCTGCCTCCTACGGCACACAAAACGCACCCTATACACATCATTGTGTGTTTCGTTTGTGGAGAGTGTACGCTACAATTTGACCTCTGAGGTACCTTGATGGGCACCTTATGCATTACCTGCTATTACAGTACTTCCATAGTTCATTTGCTATCAGTAGTACATACAATTGAGGGTTACATGGCTCCTAGTTCATGACAGGTGATGGCTCAACCAGCCTTATTCATTGAACACAGCAGGGGATTGGACCCATGATGCCAGCACCATTGGGCAGTGTGCTAACCCTTCTGCTGTGGCTCTGTTCATTTGGCTCTGATATAAGCACAGCGCCTTTTGCCTCTTACACATTATGTGGGCAATAACTTCATGCCCCTCATCTGGCAATATTACCTAGGACAGGTGATGCATCACCCAGCCTTTTTCTATTTCTGCACAGCCGTGTATACAACCCCTGATCAATGCACCATTGGTCAGTGTCATCATCATTGTGCTGTGGGTCTGTTCCTGTGCATACCCATCAATGCGCCACTTCTGCAGGCTACTATTACAGTGCCTCCAAAAGGATATTTTTCACCGCCTCATGCCCATCAACGCAACGCCTTATGCTAAACATTGGTTCTCTCACCCCTAAACATATGCCTCGTTGTGGACTAACACTGTGGGTGATTGGGGACATGCTCCCTACACTATTGGTTAATGTCTTCGCCATTGTGCTATGGCTCAGTTCCTGTGTATGGACATGTGCGCACAGCCTTATGCCGTTCACAATTAACAGCGCGACGCCTACTGCTGCCAGACCCGCACAAGAGTAACAGCGCGACGCCTGATGCCGCCCACATTTCCACCGCATCAACTCACGACCCCCACATCTGCCAGCGAGACGCATAATGCGGATCAATATTAGTTACTGCCGCAAAAACTTACCCGCGCGACGCCCAAAATTAGTGTGCCTCCATCAACTTTCTTGTCCAGCAGTACTAGTTATGCCTCGGCCAGCCTTTCTGTATTGCACAAAATGGGGTATTGAACCCGTGGGCCCTGCACCATTGGTTGGTGTCTTCCCCATTGTGCTACGTCTCGAGTCCTGTGTTTAGATATTTTCCCAACGCTTCATGCCGTCAACAACTCACACAGCACCACCTACTGCCTCACAATACGCAAAAGATGTCCCGCGCACAGCCTAACGACGCACGTAACGCAAGCGACGTACAGCGCGCCGCCTAATGCACCACAGATTTTACAGCGAAATTCATAACGCAACATATTAATTACTGGCGCAACAACGTAACACCGACAGCCGCCCTAATGTGGTATGCCTCCTAAATATATTTTTTAAAACATTACTAGGCATGGTTCAGCCAGAATTGTTGGCTTGCACACACTGGGTGATTGCACCCATAGCCCCTGCACCATTGGTTAATGTCTTCGCCATTGTGCTACGGCTCAGTTCCTGTATATGGACATTTGCGCACAGCCTTATGCCGTTCACAACTAACAGCGCGACGCCTACTGCTGCCAGACCCGCACAAGCGTAACAGCGTGACGCCCGATGCCGCCCACATTTCCAGCGCATCAACTCACGACCCCCACATCTGCCAGCGAGACGCATAATGTGGATCAATATTAGTTACTGCCGCAAAAACTTACCCGCGCGACGCCTGGTGACGGCCAAAATTAGTGTGCCTCCATCAACTTTCTTGTCCAGCAGTACTAGTTATGCCTCGGCCAGCCTTTCTGTATTGCACACAATGGGGTATTGAACCTGTGGGCCCTGCACCATTGGTTGGTGTCTTCCCCATTGTGCTACGTCTCGGGTCCTGTGTTTGGATATTTTCCCACCGCTTCATGCCATCAACAACTCACACAGCACCACCTACTGCCTCACAATACGCAAAAGATGTCCCGCGCACAGCCTAACGACGCACGTAACGCAAGCGACGTACAGCGCGCCGCCTAATGCACCACAGATTTTACAGCGAAATTCATAACGCAACATATTAATTACTGCCGCAAAAACGTAACAGCGCAACACCGACAGCCGCCCTAATGTGGTATGCCTCCTAAAATGATATTTTACCATTAATATTCATGCCTCACCCTGCCTTCTTTGGTTGCGCACACTGGGGGATTGAACCCATGGCCCCTGCACCATTGATTTTTGTCTTCAACATTGTGCTACGGCTGTATTCTTCTATGTGCCTGGCAGCGCCCCGCTTAGCCTTCCCACGCGCTAATGTGGGACCCGCACATTAGCGCGATGCGCACAGGTACGGTCCGTTTTTTCCTTTTTTCTGGCTGGCCCGCCCACTCCTTATATGGCACCCGCACACTAACGGGAACCCGCACAGCAACGGTGTTTAGTAAACATGCCCCTTAGTTTGAATTACTGGGTGTATACATGTTTCAGACAACATGTGGTCACACCCTGTACTGCCTTACCAGGGGCTGTAGTAAAGGGTGTTTGTTTAGCTGGGTTTACAAACAGATTGTGACATATCCTGGAGAAGGTCCATAGATCCTTGTCAGAGTGGTCCCCAGATGTGCACTTCTTGCCCCATTACAGCCATTGTGGTTCCTGTGTGACATTTTGGGTACCTGTTGGGTACGTGTCCCCTGGATGGGACACTGTGGAATATAGACTACTGGGCATGTTTGAACTTGGTCAGACGCTGTCTTGCTGATTTCCAGTTTCTGTGCTCCTATGTGCAACCAAGGCAATAGCCTAGTCCACCCTGTGCCCCAGCTGCCCCCACTGCATGTCCCACCTGCAGCCCCCTTTGCCCCATTTGCACCATCACCATAGTAACCTTTCATACTTGGGCACTATGCTGTGGCTGCAATTGGAACACTACTATCACTTTTCTTGGGCTCCCTGCCTCGGCTGTACATTGCTGACACTGAAATGGTCTCTCTCTCCTGGAAAGTGTGTTAAAGTCCTGGCGTTACTGTTCCAGCATTAGTGTAGCAGGGGCTTCTCCCTGCCTACTCCTCACCCATTGACCCCTTCTCTCCACCTTCTGGAACATTTACCACTGCTGATAATCTTACCGCACGTTAACGTTACATTAGGTAACATTACCGTGCGTTAACATTACCAATGCTACATTACCATGGTTTAGTAAACATGCCCCTAAGTTACTGATCCCATAGGTTTACATTCTCTTAAAGTGAAGCTCAATATTTTTGCAGACTTGGTCACTAAGAATCGATAAACTAAACCTTAAAAAAAACTGAGACAGGTTTTTTGTTTTTTTTAAATAACTCTGATCCCTCATTCTTTCATGGAAATTTAGATATTCAGGGAACTGTTATACCAATATATTCATCTACAAAAATTCTTGATTGTATCATTGACAAAGAATTGAAATTTCAGCAGCAAATGTCCTTCATGATTAAGAAATATTTCTTTATATTAATACAAATCCAGACCTTAAAAAGTAGTTCAGACACTGAGTCATATGTTTATTATTAATCACTTTAATTACTGTAGCTCTGTCAAGGTCTAAAGCTTCAACATTGTGCTGCCTACAATTAATACAAAATACCATAGTACAATAAAAAAAACTGAGTACATAGTACAATTAATTAGGGATAGTAGACATTGCAATTATGTAACATCTTTCTTGATCAAAGAACATTAACCACTTATAACATTTAGAATTTCTTTTAAAATTCTCATATTAACTCAAGAAATGATTTTTATACAGATATACCTTCATTTTTAGCTGATTTTTAAATTCTCTATAATCCAACTCAAACATTACCTTCTTTTGGGCATGTTTACTAAATTGGGTTAGCTGTTAATGCAGGGAGATAGCACTTGCCAAATGCACCATGTTGACAGTTAACACGGGGACAATGCAGATAGTGCAGCAAAATTCGGTGCAGTCTGCAGACCATGCATTAGCTACATGTGGGGGCACAGTGTCGGTGAAGATTGACCATGTCTGTAATACACAATTACCATGAGTGCCAACAGCATGCAATAACCATACAATCTGCTGACATCGTGGGTACAACTATTATCACCTCAATGGGTGGTAGTAGCTGCATTCCTGATGCTTCCAGGCCACATTGTTTGAATTTTCCATGCATTATCTGATGGGGGAATTCTGTGCAGCTAATGCAATGCTATTTGTACAATTGTAGCACGTTAGCTGAAAAAGACTGGTGCAGTTTAGTAAACATGCCTTTTTGAATCAAAACGTACTAATGATTGTCATATGCTGAATTTTGTTCTGAGCACATTCAGTAATCTACATTTGTGGTTATGGAATCAAGATTGTGGAATGATTTTCCTACTCAAATTTGATTGGAATCTTCTTATATTAATTTTAAACCTAATTTGAAAATAGAAAGCAGAGGGTAGGGCTAAATGGCCAATTTTCACAATGGAGAAGAATGAATAGTGGAGTAGCCCAGGGATTTGTGCTGTTCCCTCTGCTTTTTAACATATTCATAAATGACCTGGAAATGGGAATAACAAGTGAGGTGATCAAATCTGCAGATGACACAAAATGATACAAAGCTGTTAAAACCAAAGAGGCTTGTGAAAAATTGCAAGAGGACCTTGATAAATTGGAAGACTGAATGTTCAAATGGCAGATGAAATTTAATGTAGACAAGTGCAAAGTTATACACCTAGGAAAGGACAGCGCAAGCTATGGTTACACAATGCGAGGTTCCACATTAGGAACTACCGCCCAGGAAAAAGATTTAGGCGTCATCGTGGATAACATGTTAAAACCCACTGCCCAGTGTGCAGCGGCGGCCAAGAAGGCAAGTAAAATGCTAGGAATCATAAGGAAAGGAATGGAGAATAAAACAAAGATATTATAATGCCTCTGTATCATTTCATAGTGCACCTTGAATATTGTGTGCAATTCTAATAGTTGTATCTTAAAAAGTATATAGTGGAATTAGAAAAGGTACAGAGAAGAGCCACCAAAATTGTAGGGATGGAAGGATACCCCTATGAGGAGAGACTTAAAAGGTTAGGGCTTTTCAACCTGGAAAAGAGACGGCTGAGGGGAGATATGATAGAGGTCTATATATTAATGAAAGGTGTGGAACAGGTAAACATAGATCGATTCTTTGTGCCATCAAAAAATAGAAAGACTAGGAGACATGCAATGAAGCTACAGTGTAACCCGTTTAAGACTAATAAGAGAAAATATTTTTTTACTCAACATGTAATCAAACTTTGAAATTCGTTACCAGAGGATATAGTAAAAGCCGTTAGTGTAGCTGGGTTTAAAAAAGGTTTGAACAAGTTCCTGGAGGAAAGGTCCATAAATCATTATTAAAGAGGACCCAGGCAATCCACTACTTGCCCCAATACAAGCATTATGGAACCTGTGTGCCTTTTTGGGAATGCTAGGTACTTGTGACCTGGATTGACCACTGTTAAAAACAGGATACTGGGCATGATGAACCTTGGTCTGACCCACAATGGCATTGCTTATGTTCTTATGAATCAGTGTAGCATCTAATGTGCCATGCTGTGCATGCTCCCAACAGGTAGCACATTAATTTTGCACATATCACATATTGATTTCTACCCTCTACGTTTGATATCTGCAAAACTATAGCACAGCTTAGTAAACATGTGCCTTAACCTAATTATATTAAAGTCCATAGTCTGTACCATGAAATATCAGAAAAATTGGATTAGGGAGTGGTATTGCTTGTTCGTACTTTGGATTAAGTTCTGCAAAGGGGTTTATGGTAGTTGTTGAAGCTAATTAGAAGCTCTGGTGAAACAGAAACAGTTCAATGCATATTAGCATAAAACACATGCATAAAGTCATTTGTGCACCTTGAAAAGTTCTACACCTCCACAAAAAAAAAACCCATCTGAAAATCAGGAAAAGGCCAAACAAACCTAAACTGAACAAAACATTTTGGACTTGTGCACATCCTTATTGAACAGCTAGATATAGTCCTGCTATTGCAGTGCTTTACTAAGCTGTATTATGCTGTTTAACATTCACTTCAGTGCAGGTTAACTGATTCTATATGTTTGTGGTAATTGTTCTTATGCAGGTGGACAATTACTGCATGCTGAAATTGCATTAACAAAGCATCATGTGATGGGGCTGAAGAGGAGAGTAGAGATGACTGCGCATTGCAGTTAGCACAGCTGTCGGTAGTGCACACTAATGACCAAGATTGCAATTAGCACATGTGTACCTATTGCCACGTTAATTGGTGGCATTAGGGGCACATGTGGGAATTATTAAGGGTCAGAATGTGCACTCAGGGACTTGCCTGCATGGTAACTCTCTAGTATGTGCTCGCCATACCATCAACAATAATCGTGGTGTGGTGGCACCAAGCACACATTGATTTTGACTCAACATGCACACTGGGGTAAAAACATACTACACATTACTAATAGGGCCCCTAGGTTTGCATGATAAATTATGCACCTTAAACTAAAGACCCACATTAGGAGCTTAACTTTCCTTTCCCAGTTAACCCCTATCATTATAGGATATGCACATTTAGAGAGCATTTAGCTGCTTAGCTGTAGGAAATTTTCAAAGAAATCAATGTAGCCACCTAACCTTCAAAGCTAGAAGGCAAGGTCCTTTGAAAATTGACCTCACCCATAGAAATATGTTGTCTCTATGTTTATGTTTGCCTTTATTTGATACACTACAGACCAATTCCAATCCCCGAATAGCGGGGCTGGATGTCGAACCCCCAAACAGTTCCAGCACGCTATTCCGTGTCCAGCCCTCCACGAATGTAGAGAGTGCTTGTGCAGGGAGTGCAGGACTGGGGTGAGAGGGGACAATACGGAGGCAGACAGTAGACAGAGCATGGGCGGGCCGCTGCATCCAGGCATACAGGGCCTATTCTGATCACGGCCCTGTACGTACTCTGGGTGCAAGATGGACGTCAGACCTATTCCACCTTAGAGGTAGAATAAGTCCCAGGGGCGGCAGCTATTGGGGCACACAGACCCCCCCCCCCCCAAAGTCATGGAGCAGTTGCAGGTAGGCCCCTGCCACCCGATCCCAGCCCTGCTGCCCCTGCTGAGGGTCGGGCAGAGGTTATAGAAAATCAGGACCTCTGTCAGGCCTTGCTTGCTCCTGCTGGGCATCCCAGTGCCATGCCACTGGCACTCCAGCAGGAGCAATGTGAGGTGGAGACACGTGGGCACTGGGACGTAGACTGGTGCAGAATGCTGTGCACGCCGGCCCGTCCAAGTGCCCTGATTCTGCAACCACGGGAATCTGGTACCACTCGGCCACGTTCATTTTCTGCACGTCTGGACAGCCTGGATATGCAGGTTGCGGAATTGGCCTATAAATATTTTCCAAGTACAAACTTAGATTATGAGGCCTCTGGGGACAGCAAGGTATCTACAGTACCTTGATGTAATTCTTCTTCAGCTCCAAATGAAAGGTCATGAGCTATATCTAAATCCAAAATCCTATGTTGCAACAATCAAGTCAACCCAGTTCTGTATATCATAGCAAGAATCAATGAAGTTTTTGCAAAGGATGTTTGTGTTAAAAAAAACATCATAGTCTCTTGCAATTTCAAAGTCATCACCTTTTTATCAGAGTCACAACATTCATGAGCATTGCAAGCATGGAAATCAAGAAACAAAAGATTGGTTACCTGAGGTTACACTGCAATCACCCCTAGTCCTCAGGCTGTCAACTGAAAACTGTAATTTAATTAGGCACTAGGAGAAAAAAAACATTATTCTTTCATGCCATCAATAATAAGAGGTCATAGGCCATGGGAAGAAATAACTTATTTTGATAACATCATACTCAAAACATGATCACAAAACGTAACATTTATAAATACTTCACTGCTTAGCTGTCAGGAGGTAATGTCATGGTTGTGTTCAATATTTTCTTATTGATTAGACTCCGAAGGATAGGCAATGTGGATAATAAACATAGACATTCCTGTACTGCACATGAAAGAGCTCCATTTGTATCTTCACATCTGGTAGCATTTCTGCTGCCTTTATGGTAGATTTATTTTTCTTTTGATACCGTGCATATAAGTGCAGAGTTTTACTGTTGTCACAGATTTCTATATTATTACCTGAAAAAGAAAACCAGAGGCATTGATGGACATGTTTATTTACAGTGAAGAAATAAATGTGAACTCACTAGGAAAACACTTGATAGCATTCCCTCAATTAATAGAAGACAGCTAACACAGCAAAGGTTTTAGAAAGAAAAATCACACTGATTAATCTAAAAGTCTATGGTAGACAAACCAAATCATATTCTAATATTATAGAAAATTCCAATACACCAATTCAGACATTCAACTCCAGAAAGAAAAATAGATCAATGCATATACCAATGCATTTTGGTCTATCAAAGAATGCTTTATCCAAACCTCTGATAAATGCCTTGCTATAGACATTAATTTATTTCCTAATTGAATCAAATTAAATACATATTTGTTATATATCCTTCCTCCAAATGCCAAATGTTCATCTAACTACTGTGCAATGACCTTAGTTTTTCAATAGCACTTTCAACTCTTCTGTTTTTTTTCTGTCTGTAGTACTTTAATACTTTTGGAGGGAGTTGGACTAGGAATTTAGCAATGGTTTGCCCCAGTGTAGAAATTGTTCCAGAATTAGCAATGAAAATGTAATGGGAAAAATTAAGGGATATTTGAAATGCAACAAAAAGGAGTCAAGATGTGATAAATTACAACCATTTTCTTCAGGTTATTTATTTATTTAACAGATTTGCACATTTGAAGTTTAAAACTAGAAAATTTCAGAACAATATTTAACACTACAGTTGGTGGGGGGGGGGATTGTTTTTTTTTAATATCAGCCATGCTTTTTAAAGGTCATCTGGAAATTCAGCACCACCATTATCAAGATAGCAGCGACATTCAGTTTGCTTGTATATAATTATTCCAATAACTTTAGGACAGCTTCTCTGTTGTCCTGTTTATCAAGATAGTGGACTGAATAATGCTGCTATCTGGATAATTCAAATAGATGCCTATGTTTCCTTGCTCTTTCCTGGCATTATCCAAATAGGGCTGGGGCAATCTGTAATGCTTTCTGGCAGCACTATCTGGATACATGGAGTAGAATCCATTCCCTTCTTCCTTTGGTGGAATAGGTTTGACCACATTGACCTCCAGAAGGGAAATGAGCTTCTTTGCCAGTATTTTCTGATCCTGAGAGCTTGTCCAAGTTGATTATTTTGGACTATTTGATGGTAAGTTAGAAAGGTTGAAATGGTATACTAACCAATGGTCTGAGATTATAAAGGGTCACCATCTTCATAAAATCCTAGTCTCCCACCCACTGGTAGGTCATCCAGAATGGATAGTGGATAACTGGTTATGTTCTCCTGGAAGCAGTCAAA
This sequence comes from Ichthyophis bannanicus, assembly GCA_033557465.1. Taxonomy (NCBI): domain Eukaryota; kingdom Metazoa; phylum Chordata; class Amphibia; order Gymnophiona; family Ichthyophiidae; genus Ichthyophis; species Ichthyophis bannanicus. Next base: position 861,544,579 of record CM066032.1, read on the forward strand.
TCTCTGTCCCTCATTTTGACTGAGGACACGGCTGGAGATTAACATCAAATGGACTGTCACTGGCCTGGAGGGTCTTTGATTGCTTCATGTTCATGTCTCTCACCCAGGCAGATCATAAGTCTCAAGGCTTGGATGTTGGTGAATTGCATCCATTTTGATGCTGTTGAAGTTGCAGCATCTCATTAAGCAAAGAATCTCTCCTTCTAGTCTTTTTACGAGACATTCATTGCGGGCTCCCATTGACAAAGGTGGTGGGAGTATGGAGTGGCCATATCCTCCTCCTGAGTCATTCCAAGGATATCTGAAGGATGATTTTGGCTTTTTGAAGTCTAATACGTCTCCTCTAGTATCAAGGAATATGAACTGTCTTCATGTCAAAGACACTTCAAAGGCACTGGATCTCTTGATACCTTGACATCATGCCCTGATGAGCTTTGGCTCCAATGTACCTCAGTCTCCACTCAATGCACAGACTTGCAAGAACTCAATTTCACTGAAGATGAAGACAAATCATGAAGATTCTACCGATGCTCAATGTCGAGAGTGACCAATATCCTGTTGATTTTGATGTATCTCAAACATCTAGTGTAGCTCCTGAAGCCATTGGGACCACAAAAATTAATTTGCACTGTTCTTCATGACCTTTTTCATCAGTGAGAGGGATCATGGGCAGGAGCCAGACACTGCAGGCACCAGTTATGGGTTTTCATAATGGATATAGCCTGGCTCAACATTTAAACCCATAGCTGGGGTGCCTGAGGCCTCTGGCTGGGCCTACTAAGGTGATACACAAAAAGGAAAAAGAACCTAAAAATGGCCAAGAAATCTAAGATTCTAAAGGAAATTAGCACTGCATTACAGCGACTGCAAAATAAATGAAGAAAAAAACTGAAGATAAATTTGGTATAATATGAAAAGCATAATAGGTGTGAGAAAAACGTAACAACATGTCTGCTCAGGCTAAGGGGTCTGGAGGTCTCCCATTCAGACTGGCGGGTCCTTTAATTAAGGGGCCCCGGTTCCCGTCCTCTGGGCGAATGGGAGTGAGGCTGATAACCGGGCTGAGCCCAGTCATCTATTCACCTGGGGGTGGAGTAGAGGGAGTGGTGTAGAGATTGGTGGGAAAGTGGTTAGTTGGCACAGGCTCAGCAGAGACACGGTGGTGGGCTGAGAGGCAGCAGAGAGGGAAGCAGCCTCGTTGCATCTTTGACAGCGATTTTGTTTTTCGGTGTCTTGAGGAGCAACGGGCCTTTCCCAGGTCCAGTGTGACGTTGCTTGTCTGTTGTGATGTCTGCTGATGATCAGTGAGGGGTTTTGTTTTCGGCCGTTTGAGGACCAGTGGGCTTTTTCCAATGCGCTCATGTCCAGCGTGATGCCACCCATCTGCTGTGGTGCTTCCTGATGGTGGGTGAGAGGTGGGCGCAGGATCAACTCTGGTGGTTGCTACAGTGCGACACCAGTGTGATAGCATGGTTGGCTGGTGTGGGTTGTGTAGGCGTCGCAATCGGGGGTTTGTGGCATCAGGCTCGGAGAGAGGGTTTCCAATGCTGGTGGTTTAGATGCAGTGTGTCTGGGAGAGTTCTGGGTGCTCCGGCCTTCTTGCTGTAGTGTGGGTTAGCAGGCTGCAGTGTGTGGGTGATTATGGGGGTTGTGGAATTTGAGGAGTTGCGGTGGTTGGGGATATTTGGCAAGTGAGCGTTCAGTTTTGGGGGTCAATGGGTTGTTCTTAGGGGTTTGGGTGTTTTGATAAGGGCGGGAGGTATGTGTGTGGAGTATAGCATGTGTTCGGCCAGGGGAGGGGTGGTTCTGGTGGTGGTGCTGTTGCTGTAGTGCACATGGCTCCAGGCAGGTCAAACAGGGGCAAGGTCTCAAGGTGAATGGTGTGCGGGCCTTCCAGGTGGCAGGTGAAGCCGCTGGCATGGTTTAGTGGGGAGGCAGGAATTACATGTGAGAAAGGGGAGAAGAGGGTAGATGCCATGGGATCTGATAGGGGGAGGGATACAGGGTGTTGTGTGGGGCGAGGTCAGAGGGTTGGGATAAGCGGGACTGGTTGGTGGGACGAAGGGGGGTTGGGTTCGAATGGAGCGGAGAAGAGGGACCTGGCCACCACAGTGACAGACCTGCCCATGGTTGGGGAGCAGCCTGGGTCCAGTGGATACCAGCAGCAGAGGACATCTGCAGCAGCGGAGGATCCAGGTCTGTATATCATGCCTGTGGAAGGGGAGGGGCTAGAGTATGTGAGCGGGTGCTGGTCGGGGTGATCCAAATGTCAGGGCAGGGTGGTATGTCAGACATTACGGGATAAGAAATTTTTGAAGAGTTTGTGGCGGGTGGTGAGTCGCATGTGTTGCGAGAAGCGCCTACATCACTTGGGTGATGAGTCAGCAGTGCAGGTGTGGAATACGTCTGATTCTTGAGACTCATCGGATTCATCGTTGTCCAAGGACTCTGACTTGGAGGATAAGGGGATGGGTCAGTGCGGTGTGGACCTTGTAGAACCTCGTGCCATGGGGTGGGGGTAGAAGTTGGATTGGTCCCGCGGGGTTGAGGAGAGCGGTTACACATTGTGCAGGATTGCTCTCCTGGACAGTCACGTGTCTTGGAAATTGAGGGCAAAAGTGTTGAGCGGACGCTATGTTGATATATTTTCATTATTGGCCTGCGATCAGGATATTGGGGATAGGAAAAAAGGAGAAGGTTCCAAGGAGGAGGGGAGGAGGGGAAGAGCGAGGGTGCCCAAACCATTAGCAACTGGTTGTTGGCCTTTCATGTTTTTTCGACTATATTGGGCAGTGCGAGACCAGCTCTTTACCCTGGTCTATTGTGCTACTCAGATATGATCCTCTGTGTGCATAGAACTTACAGGGGCTGGGCATGGCTCAATTATGATGAGCAATTCCAGAAGAGTTTGGTGAAACAAAGGAGCAAAAAGCATGGGGAAGTCGTGATGTGGACATCTGGTTTGCTAAGATGACCCCCTTCTCGGTCGCTGTTTGGAAAGCCTGGGGGTGCAAGCTTCCTCGGTCCTGCTCCCAGGGCATCTGGATTGCAAGGGGGGGGGAATGGGTGGTGGGGAGGATGGGGTAGGAGATCAGTGTTTCCAAGCAGCGAGGGCAATTTGCTTCCGGCGAGTGGGTTTCGGAGCTTCGGGGAGGGGGGGGGAGGGCACCTGTTTCCAACTCAATGCTGGGAAGTGTGACTGGCCGTGGTGTCATTTCAAACATAGATGCTCCATGTGTGGGGGCGGGCATCTGGCCTTTTGGTGATTCAACAGGGGCTTCGGGTTGCTGCAGAATGGTCTGATGTGGCAGGGCTGGATTCATTCCTAAATGGTCCCTGGACAAGGCTCTGTCCCCCATTAACGTCGGGGTTTTGGAGGACTGGTTGTGGAGGTGGCATGGTTGTTGTTGGATGGTTTTCAGAAGGGGTTCATGATCCCTTTTGTGGGCCCACCTCTTTCCCACTGTGCTCACAATGCTCCTTCGGTGATGCGGCTGGTGGAGGTGGTAGTCAGCAACTTGCGGAAGGAGCTGGAGTTGGGCAAAATCATGGGTCCCTTTGAGCTCCCTCCATTCAACAATTTGGTGGTGTCTCCACTGGCAGTCATGCCAAAGAAGGAGCCTGGAAAATACCACCTCATTCATAACTTGTCATATCCGGAGGGGCATAGCATGAATGACATTATTGATCCGACTCTTTGTTCAGTACAATATGCTTCCATTGATTCTGCAGTCCACTTGTTGCAAAGGCAGGATGGGGGATGCTGATGGCAAAGACAGACGTGGAGTCTGCCTTTCAATTACTCCCCATTCATCCCAGTTCCTTTTATTTGCTGGGATTTCATTTTCAAGGACAGTATTTTGTTGACAAGTATATGCCTAGGGGTTGTTCGGTGGCCTGTGCCTGTTTTGAAGTCTTTTCCTCCTTTCTTCATTGGGTTTTCCAGCAGGTGGCACTGTCTGATTCCATGATGCATTATTTGGATGGCTTTTTGGTGTTGGATGTCCTTTCAACACATTTGGAGGCTTGCCGAAGATGGCATTAGCAGCGACCACATGGAGGGCATATGCAGCCGGATGTGGTATTTCCTGACCCTGGTGCCCATTGGCGGTTGGAGGATAATGCAGGATGACATACTACAATTCCTGGATTTGGCAGTTGAGCACCATTGATCACCGCATGCAATTCAATGGCATTGGCGGCAGTGGCTTTGGTGGAGAAGCTACGCAGGCAGCCAGACCCTATGGCATCCTTTGTGGTCCTTAAATTGGTAGCGGATTTGCAAGAGCTTGGTCCAACTTGGTGCAGCGGTCACTGCAGCAGCCCATTCTACACGAGACCTTGTTAGCTCTTTTGGCAGTCTTGCCATGGGTTTGTGCTTCCTCCTTTGAGGTGGAGCTTTTTCGTGTCGCTTTTGTGTTTGCATTTTTTGTGTCAATGAAAGTAGGGGAGTTGGTGGCCTCCTCTAAACACTCCCAGAGTGAGAGAGGTCTCTTGGTGGATGACGTCTTGCTCCTGGGGACAGAGGTGTAGTTGCAGATACAGGAGAGTAAGACTGATCAACTGGGTCAGGACACGTGGGTGTGTTTGCATAGTGTCCCAGTCCTGATGTCCTGTCCTGTCCAGTCCAGTGCGCCCGCAGTTTCTTGTGGATTCGCTCGGCTGGGGGTGTATTTTGGCTGCGCCATGCTCAAGGTGATCCACTGACGCGTTTCCAATTTTATGCTATCCTACGGCGGGGGTTGAGTGTTGCGGGTTTCCACCCTTAGGTGTTTGGAATGCATTAGTTCCATATTGGAGCAGCCACCTTAGCGACGACTCAGGGTCTTTCTGTGCCGGTGTTATTTGCATTAGTGTGGGTGGGCTTTTGGCTTGGGTGCCACCTATACCTCTGGTTCAGCTTACTTTTTCTTTCAGTTCTTTCTCCAGGTCCGCTGAGAAGGGAGTTCCTGGTTTGGATGTTTGGCCATTCCTTCATGTTCTAGGCTTGGAAGAGAGTTGCTGAGTCATGGTGGGGTTTGAATCTGGGCCTTGCTTGCTGTGGAGTGCTGTTGCAGTGGATGGGTCTGCGTGGAATGCGGTGGTCACAACTGCGGCCTGTGCTGCTGGAGGCATGGCAGTATAATAAACCCCATTGTATTTTTGTCCATTCGGAGGGGAATGATCTGTGTACAGTGAAAGGGGTGGACCTGATTAGGCAGATGAAGCAAGATATGTTCCTCATACATTGTTATTTTCATAAAGTGATTGTCATTTGGTCACATATAATTCCGTGGCGCATATGGCGAGATGCCTTCCGGCCGCAAACCACTGAACGATTGCGGTGCTGGTGAACATGGAGGTCTGCAGGTTAGTCCAGTTAATGCAGGGTTTGGTGTTAGCCCATGAGTTAATCTCTGGGGATTGTCCAGGATTGTTCGGCCCAGATGAGCTGCATTTGTCTGATATTGGGTGTGATATATTCTTCAGTTCCTTACAGGATGTATTGGAGGGGTGTAGTACGGCGTTTCAGGCCACGGCTTTGGTGGGAGAAGCTAGGGACATGCGTTAGGCAGTCCCTGCTGTTGGTGGGAGGAAGGGGACTAACCTTCTCTCTGTTGGGTTAATTCCTGTCCAACCCCTCATAAGGGCAGAGGGAAGATAGGGATCGGAGCGCTGGGGGTTACCACAGCAGGCATCACCGCCATGTGCAGGGCAATTTATTGAACCTCAGAGGGTGAAGTGAAGGAAGTATCAACCTGGCATTACCGTAGGCTGATAAGAGGGGGGGGGGGGGTGGCAGGCAGAGAGATTACAGAAATATGGATTGGAGATGGGCTAGGGTGACACCGTCTAGCCTAACCTTTGTGGAATGTGATATTTAAGTGTCTTGAGATGTTATTGTTAATTGGTTTTGTATATCAATAAAGCTGTGGCTGAGTTGTTTGCCACTGCACTTGTCTATATGATGTTATTTGTAATAAGTTATATGGGCGAATGGATAGGAGTATAAATGCCTGGGATAAAGGGGCTCTGGCTCCCGCCCTCTGGGCAAATGGGGAGCGTGGCTGATAACCGGGCTGAGTCCAATCATCCATTTGCCCCGGGGGGGGGGGAGAGGGGAGTGGTGTAGAGATTGGAGGGAAAGTGATTAGTTGGCGGAGCTCAATAGGGACTTACGGTGGTGGGCTGAGAGGGCAGCAGAGCAGGAAGCGGCCTCATTACCCACCCTGCCCCCCTGCATGTGGGGGTGGGAAGGGGTTGTAGTTGGGTGGGGGGAAAGGGGTTTGTTGCAGCTTTAGGGCTTGGGTTAGGTGGGAGGAAGAGGGCTAATCTTCCCTCTGTTGGGTTAATTCCTGCCCCCACCCCTTGTAAGGGCGAGTGGAAGATAGGGATGGGAGCATTGGGGGCTACCGCAGCATGGGCATCACTGCCATGTGTGGGGCCACCTCAGAGGGTGAAGAAAGTATCAGCCTGGCATCACCAAAGGTTAGTAAGAGGGAGGGGGTTGGCAGCCAGAGAGATTATGGGAATATGGATTGGAGATGGGCTAGGAGGACACAGTCTAGCCTAACCTTTGTGGAATGTAATATTTAAGTGCCTTGAGATTTTATTGTTATTTATTTATTTATTTTATTTATTTGGACAGTTTTTCTATACCATCCCTTCCAAAGATTAGGGGCGGTTTACATCGAACAGAACAATTACAGAGAACATTGTTGTGAACAGCGAATACATATAACTATTTACATAGCAGCTATCAACATAAACATAGTGTATGTGCTTACAATCCAACTATTTACATGATAACTTTTACATTATGTACCAGTTGCGGGTGGTATGATTATAGATGAGTGCATAGTTGCTGAGGAGGGGGAGGAACTGATTCTATTAGGGGGTTGGGAGGGGTGAGTGGTTCTATTAGAAGGTGAATGGTTCTATTGGGGGGGCTGGTTATATTAAGGGGGGTTGGGGGTGAGTATGTGCAATAGGATTGCTGAAGGAGGGGTTTTTGTAGTACTCAGAAAAGAGTAGGGGTTTTAGTTCTTTTCGGAAGGTCTGAAGGTCCTTAATCAATCTGAGGGGGTCTGGTAATGAGTTCCATAGTGTGGGTGCTGTATATGGAAAGGCTCTGTTGCTGGTAGTGTGTATGGTCTTGCGGATTGATAATAGTATTACATAGTAACATAGTATATGATGGCAGATAAAGACTAGTATGATCCCTCTAGTCTGCCCAGCAAAGCGGCAAGAGTAGGTGCGCTTGCCGCTCCGTGCAGGTCACCCTCCCCATGCCTTTGTTTAGGGGTGTACCCACTGCTCCATGTAGATCACCCCTATTTGTTCAGATATAAGAGATAGTTATGCTTATTTTGATTTTATCCTGTTGCTATAAAGGGATCCTCTGTGTCTGTCCCATGTCACTTTGAATTCTGTCAATGTATTTGCCCCCACCACTTCCATTGGGATGGCATTCCAAGCATCCACCACCATTTCAGTGAAAAAGTATTTCCTGATATTGCCTTTCAGTTTACCCCCTGGCAGCTTCATATTATGCCCTCTAGTTTTACAGCTTCCCCTTTTTTGGAAGAGATTTGTTTGTCCATTAACACTCTTAAGTATTTAAAGGTCTGAATCATATCTCCCCTTTTGGTTGCTTTTTCTTCTGCTCCTAGTATCAGTTTGGGTGTGTATCCTTGATACAAAGAAAGAGGAGGAGATGTTGTTGAGTAACTTGAATGTAGTAACAATTGTTTTATATTTTATCCTACTTGCTATCGGGGGGCTAGTGGAGGTTATGAAGTAAGGGTGTGATGTGGTCAGCTATGCGTGCTTTGGAAACAATTCTGGCAGTTACATTCTGAGCTATTTGAAGTGTGTGGAGGTTCTTTTTGGGTAGACCCTGTAATAAACTGCTATAGTGGTCCAAGTGTAGAGTGATTAGAGCTTGGACTACTCTTCTGAAGTCATGGGTTTCTAGGAGGGGTCTGAGGTGTTGAATGTTTTTTAGCTTAAAGAATATGGTTCTGGCAGTTTGTTTTATTTCAGATGACATACTAAGGGAACCAACTAAGATGAATCTAAGGTACTTCACCTCCTGTTTTACTGGGATGGTAATGTTGTGTATGTTAATTGTTGGGGGGGGGGGGTGGAGTGAAGTTTTGTTTTCTTGTTGTGAACAATATTTCCATTTTTTTGAAGTTTATGTGGAGGTTGTTTGCATATAGCCATGATTCTGCTTTGAGTATGCAATCAGTAAGGTTGTGGTATGTGAGGAGGGGGGAGGGGGGTTATATCTACTGGGGAGTATAACATGATATCGTCTGCATAAATGTGATAACTTATTTTGGGTTTTTTTGAAGATTGCACAAATTGATTGAAGTTAGAGGTTGAACAGGAGGGCAGAGCCTTGAGGCATTCCCTGTTCTTGAGGGAAGGCAGTGGATGATTCGTGATCGATTTTTACATATTGAGAGCAGTTGGAAATGTATGATTTGAGCCATTTGAGGGCTATTCCAGTTATACCTAGTTGGGCTAGTCGTTCCAGAAGGATCTTATGGTCCACATTGTCGAAGACAGAAGAAATGTCAATGAAGTCCAGTATAAAGGCTTGATTAGCATTATCCATATCACATATGGGGTAGTTGAATAAGACCAGGAGCAGGGTCTCAATGCCATGGAATGGGCAGAAACCGTACTGATGTTCATCAAGAGGTGCATTTAAGTCAATGAAGTCCTAGAGCTGAATATGAACTATTTTTTCTATGGCTTTTGCTAAGAATGGGATGCTGGCAGTTGGTCTATATGAGGTAAGGTCTTCTTTGTTAAGTGCTCTATTCTTGAATATGGGCAAATAATGGAGAGTTTGAGTTTGTTCGGTATTATTCCCTGGAGGAGGGATTGATTGACAATATTGAGTATATGTGGGGCTAGTTCTGTTTTAGTTGCTTTTATCCATGCTACGGAACATGGATTTAGGTGGGAGGGGTAGTGTTGATTTTTGTAATTTTTTCCATTAATTGTTTTTCCTTGATGAGGTGGAACATGTGCCATTTATTAGGGGTAGAATGACATTGAGTGGGGGGAGGGGGACAGTTATGAGTTTTTTTTCTTTTTAGTTTTGTTGCAAAGTGTTTTACTATAGTTTGTGGTGTAATGGGAGTGTTGATTGTATCATTTACAATTTCAAAAAGCTCTTTAGGACAATTAATGGCTTTGTTTAGTATGGTTGTGTGGTGGTTCTTTTTTGCTCTGTGCATAGTTTCCTTATAGTTGTTCAGTACTGAAATGTAAAGAGCCTTATGTTCAGGGGGTTTTCTTGCCCTCCATTTTTTCTCAAACTTACGGAGCTCCTTTTTGAGCGTGTGTATGTCATGTGTGTACCATTTTTCTTAGGATCTGCAGTTGGTTTTCTTGCTAGGTGAAGAGGGCCTCGCAGCTTTATTGATTGTAGTGTACCAGTTCTTTATTGACTCATCAAGGTACCGTGATGGTGAAGCAAGTTGAGGTATAACGTTGTTCAGGAAAGCTTCTTTGTTGAAGTGCTTGAAGAGAGTGTTTTGGTGAAGTGTATTGTGGGGTTTATGAGTGGAGTGAGGGATTGGGAGGTTTATTCATAGGATGAATAGGATGAATGAATAGGATGAATAGGATTATCATGAATAAAAACCCGGTAGATCACATCACACCAGTCCTGATTGAGCTTCACTGGCTCCCCATCTCTGCACGAATAATATACAAAGTACTAGTAACAACATACAAAATCATCCACAAAATATCCCCCTCATTCCTCGCTAACCTCATCACCACACAACCCCCCAACAGAAGCAGATGGACCACTAACCTGAACACCCTCTGCGTACCAAGCAGCATAAGAGCAGTCAAAGAACGAATGAGCAACCGGGCCTACACGTATTCTGCACCCATTCTCTGGAACCAGCTACCACAGGAGCTATGTCTGATCAAAGACCTAAAGGACTTCAGGAAAAAGCTTAAGACCCACCTTTTCCAAACTCATTATGGTATTACCTAGGCAGATTCATCTCATATCTTATCCCACCTTGCCTACCTACCCCCTAAACCAGTGTTTTTCAACCTTTTTTGTGCAAAGGCACACTTTTTTCATGAAAAAAATCACGAGGCACACCACCATTAGAAAATGTTAAAAAAATTTACCTCTGTGCCTATATTGACTATATATAAAGTAATTCTCTTGAATAGGAATCAAACACTCACACCAACCCCCCTCCCCTGCTGGTTCACACCAACCCCCCTCCCCTGCTGGTTCACTCACACCACCCCCCCCCTCCACTGCTGGTTCACTCACCCACCCCCCTGTCACTTACTCACCCCTCCTGCTGGGTCACTCACTCACTTACCCCCCCTCCCCTGCTGGTTCACTCACACCATCGCCCCCCCCCCTTGCTGGTTCACTCACACCACCACCCCCCCTCCACTGCTGGTTCACTCACACTCCCCCCCCCCCTTGCTGGTTCACTCACACACACCCCCCCCCTCTGCCCAAGCCGCTGCTTCTGCTTTGTACAGAGCAGCGGCTGCACTACACTTACATTGAAAAGTAAAGAGAAACTGTGTCAGGAGCCCTCCGGTCATCGCAGAGCCCGAGGAAGTGATGTCATGGGGGAGGGCTCCTCACAGGCTGTCTTTCCTTTTCAAATTAACTTTATTGCAGCTAAAGTTAATTTGAAAAGGAAAGACAGCCTGTGAGGAGCCCGCCCCATGACATCACTTCCTCGGGCTCTGCATGATCGGAGGGCTCCTGACACAGTTTCTCTTTACTTTTCAATGTAAGTGTAGTGCAGCCGCTGCTCTGTACAAAGCAGAACCAGCGGCTGCACTGCTATAGGGAATCGCGATCGCGTTCGCGCCGCGGACTTCGGCACAAAAGCCGTTTTTTTGCTCTGGCCACTCCCGATCTTGCGGCCAGAGCAAAAAAACGGCTTTTCAATGGCCGGTTTTACAACTGTGCTGGCAGCCGGCCTGGCCATGGAAAAACCGGCCAGGCCGGCTGAAAACCGGCCGGTTGGCAACCCTAATTTGTGAGCCGAGGCCACATGTTATGGATGAAATTGGAATTTTTCCCACGGCACACCAGACAATATCTCACGGCACACTAGTTTGCCGCGGCACAGTGGTTGAAAAACGCTGCCCTAAACATCCTGGTCATAGAAGACTATATTCATTGTTAATACTCGTGCATCTATGGTGCTGTAAAATTGTATATATGTATATATTCCAACCCCCGACTGCCCTTTCTGTAATTTTATTTTACCCCCCTCTGATCAATTGTATAACTGTACCATATGTAATCTGATGTGTACTCCTTCCTGTAATCATATTGTATGTTTAAATTGTATTGTACATCCTCCCTTGTTTGTTTCACATGTAGACCGCTGCTGATCACTGGAAGTAGCGGTATACAAATTTATGCCAAATAAATAATAAATAAATAAATAAATAAATGAAATGGTCAGACCAAGGGACCTGAGTTGACGTTGAGGGGGAATATTTAGAATGTTCAGGGAGTGGTTTTGGGAGGAATATCAGGTCGAGGGTTTTGCCCTTTATATGAGTAGGGTTGTTCATAGTTGAAAGCCCATATCTTCCATGAATTCTAGAAAAGCTGTGGAATGGTGCAAGGGGAGTGAAGCTTGGTTAAAGTCTCCAAAGATGGAGTTTCTTCGTGGGGGACATGCAGGCTGATTCTAGAATCAATGTGAGGTTGAGGTGATTGTTGGTGGATGATCTGTAAAGGAGGCAAATTGCTAGGCTTTTATTTTTTATTTTAATTAAATCCATACCATCAGAATTGCTACAGACGCTAACAAAAGCGTTAAGGTCTGTTTTGATTAACATAAGGACTCCGGCACCTCTTTTGGAATCTCTGGGGCAGTTAAATAGACTGCAGCCATTTGTGTTTTGCTGATTTAATAGGATGGAGTCATGTTCAGTAAGCCATGTTTCTGTGACATAGAATAAGTCAGTGGATTCATCTATTAGGATGTCCCTGATTACTGAGATTTTATTTCTTATAGATCTTGAATTTATTAGTATTTTTAACATTTTAATGGGATAATGGGTTCTGCCAATTTCGGAGGTTGAGTATTGGGGATAGGATTGATGTATACTAGCCTCTGGTGCAGTGTGTGTCTGTGGTGGTGGCTCTCTCTTGAGTTTTCATTTATTTATTTATTTTACTTTCTCTTATATACCGCACTATTCTGCATCAGTGCGGTTTACATTGAACAAACTGAAATTACATTGAACAGGGCATTATAACTTGGAGATAACTATTTTACATGGAACATGGGCTATGGAGGGTTAAGTGGCTTGCCCAAGACCACAAGGAGCACCTGTGGGACTAGAAACCCCAGTCCTTTCAGCCCAAGGTTGCTGTCCTCTAGTGGGATTTGAACCCCCGACCTTCCGGCCTGAAGTACCTTGCCCCAACCACTAGGCTACTCCTCCACTTCATGCCTGTGAATATGATATATTGATATACCTTTCTCAACCCACTCCACTAGGCACTTCCCTATCAAGAATGTCACCCTCATTCAATTAAATTGTAAATAGTTATACTGTATCAGAATCATATAAAATTTTTGATTTATGTTCTAGCACATGTTCCACTGTTAAAATGTTTGATGTATCTGTTGATTTAATTGTAAACCGCTATGATTACCTAAAACGGCGGTATATAAACTCACAAATAAATAAATATATACAAATTGATTTTGTCTATCAATAAAGCTGCGGCCAAGTTGTTTGCCACTGCACCTGTCTATATGATGTTATTTGTAATAAGGTATATAGGTGAATTGATGGAAGTGCAAATGCCTTGGTTAAATGCTATCACTGTGTGAAGTGTACATTTTCAGGGAATTGTCATGCATTTTCACAGACCATAACACAAGAAATCCCTGGCTCTGACATCTCTTGAAAAATTCAATGCAGACTTTAGCTAAGGATGTAAATGAGCCAAGAGCTCATTAATATCACCTACCTAAATTTTGTATAACAGGTATTAACTCACCAACATTTTCTTGTGTTAGTACTGGGACTCCTTAATGTGTAATATCAAAACAAACTAATCAATAAACACATTCAAAACCAGGACACTCCTTAAATATTTACAGATTGGTATTCAAAAGCCCTTACGTGGTCAGCAGCAACACTGGACAAATAAAGGCTTTATTGTAATTCTGGTGGAAAAATCAATAATTGTTATTTTATTTGCAAAACAGCCAAAGTGATTCATTTTAAATAGTGGTGTGACTTGGGAAGAGGTAAGGACAGCAACAACCATATTCATTAAGTGGCAAACTTCAGCCATTGAACTTAGAACTTAGTTATCTGTCCAAGTAGTGAAGGAAAAAGCCTTCAAAGTCCAGAGCCTCTACACAGCCAAAAATAATTGGCCCAATGGATGCCTTCTTGAGTCAGAATGTGTCCCAATAGGTTAGCTAGGTCATAGCTGACTCTATTCAATGCAAGCAAGATTTGGAAACTTTTGAAAGAATATTGTCTCAAAATGAGGACAGAGTCATCAAAATGGAAACGAAAGAGCCACTTTTGGTTCAGGACAATCTGAATCTCCCTAAGAAGATAGGGGAGCATATTCACAGGCATTTACGCAGACTGCAGACCTGCAAACCACATAAATGCACTCATCAGGATATTCAGTGGCACTTACCTGGTTATTGCTGAATATCTCTTCCGAGCTCATCTAAAATCCCTGATGATAACTGGTTAGCATTGGCGCATTCAAGGGGTGGAGCAAGACAGCACCCAAAAATAACCAGTTATCTGTGATATTCAGTTGATAACCAATTATCTTTAACTAGGTAAAATTAGGAAGATAAAAGGCTGGCCTACCTTTACCCAGTTAAACATTATCTGTTATCGACTGAATAGATAACAAATTATCTAAATTGCTAACTGGCCAACATAGATATTCAATGCCAGTGGCCAGATATGACCCCAGCATTGAATATCCAGGTTTAAGTTAAAATGATGATGGTCACTGCCCCTGAATATTGACCCCAATGTACCTCAATCTCCACCAAATGCTTTAAAAGTGCTAGCTGCTGACCGTGAATATCGCCCCCTTAGAATTTATGGAAATATGATTTAATTTGTGAGTTAATTTCCCTAAGATGCTAATGGTTTATGCTTATGACATCTTTAAATATTATCTTCTGGAGGCATTGAAGGTGTCTGAGTATGTCTTCCTCCAATTTCAAAAAATTGTTCAGGCTAAAAAAGTGTGCACCTTTGAAGGAATCTTCCTTGGAACAGCCCCTGGATAGCGCTGAATTAACTAATTTCCGTGAGCATTTTGGAGAAAGGGTAATTATACCTTCATCCCTGATTGTTCAGATGAATTTAGACATAAGAACATAAGAAATGCTTTACTGGGTCAGACCAGGGTCCATCAAACCCAGGATCCTGTTTCCAACAGTGGCCAATCCAGACCACAAGTATTTGGCAGGTTCCCAACGAGGCACACAGATTTCACAATGCTTGTCCTGGGACAAAAAGTGGATTTCCTGGGTCCTCTTTAATAATAGTTTATGAACCTTTTCTCCAGGAACTTGTCCAAACCTTTTTTAAACCCAGCTACACTAACAGCTTTCACTACATCCTCTGCTAACGAATTTCAGAGTTTAATTACATGCTGAGTGAAAAATATTTTTTCTTATTAGTCTTAAATGGGTTACATTGTAACTTCATTGCATGTTCATTAGTCTATCTACTTTTTGATGGCGTAAACACCTGATCTGCGTTTACCTGGTCCACACCATTCATTAATTTATAGATCTCTATCATATCCACCCTCAGCCGTCTCTTTTCCTAGTCGAAGAGCTCTAACCTTTTCATCCTCTCCTCATAGGGTTAACCTTCCATTCCCTTTACCATCTTTGCCCCTCTTCTTTGTACCTTTTCTAATTCAGCTATATCCTTTTTAAGATATGACGGACAGAATTGCACACAATTTTCAAAGTGAGTTCACACCTTGAAACGATAGAGAGGCATTATAATATCTTTGTTTAATTCTCCATTCCTTTCCTTATGATTCCTAGCATTCTATATACTTTCTTGGCCACTGTTGCACACTGGGTAGAGGGTTTCAATGTATTATCTACGATGATGCCTAAATCTTTTTCCTGGGTGATGGTTTCTAAGGTGGTACCTTGCATTATATAACCATACTTTGGATTTTTTCCTAGATGCATAACTGTGCACTTGTCCACATTATATTTCATCTGCCATTTGGACATCCAGTCTTCCAATTTTTCAAGGTCCCCTTGCAATTTTTCACAATCCTCTTGCATTTTAACAACTTTGAATAATTTTGTGTAATCTGCAAATTTGATCATCTCACTCGCTATTCCTATTTCCAGGTCATTTATAAATATGTTAAAATCTTGTCTAGGTTCTTCCTTGGTTAAAGCCATGTTGGTTGTCTCCCATTAAGCCATGATTATCTACATTTTCAGTAATTTTTTTCATTATTATGTTTTCTTCCATTTTTCCTGATTCTGACATCAGGCTCACTGTTCTGTAGTTACCAGGACCACCCCTGGAACCCTTTTTAAAAATTGGCATTACATTGGCCATTTTCAAATCTTCAGATATTGCAGATTATTTTAATGATAGTCCACAGATTGCTAATAGTAGGCCTGCAATCTCGTATTTCAGTTCTTTCAACACCCTTGGATGTATACCATCTGGTCCAGGTGATTTGCTACTCTGCAGTTTATTAAATAGTTGTAATACATCTTCCCAGTGTATCAGTATTTTTTTTTATTCTTTTGCAGCAATACCTTTACATATCATTGAGCCATGGGTAACACCCTACATCTTTATCAGTAAAGACTGAAGCAAAGAATTCATTCAGTCTCTCCACTATGGCCTTGTCCTCTCATAGTGCCCCTTTTACCGCTCTATCATCTAATGGTCTCACAGGTTTTTTTTGCTATAAATGTACTTGAAAAAGTCTTTATTATGTGTTTTTGCTTCCACAGCAAGCTTCTTCTCAAATTCTCTCTTTGCCTGCCTTATCAATGCCTTGCATCGAACTTGCCAGTGCTTATGTTGTTTCCAGTTTTCCTCATTTGGCTCCTTTTTTCATTTCATGAAAGATGCTTTCTTGGCAACAACAGCATCTCTGATCTCACCTTTCAACCATGCTGGCAGTTTTTTGGACTTCCTTCCACTATTCTTAAAGCTGGTCTGGGCTTCCAAGATAGTATTTTTAAACAGCACCCATGCTTGATGCAAATCTTTAACCTTTGCATTGCTCCTTTTAATTTTTTCTTAACTATTTCCCTCATTTTATCATAGTCTCCCTTTTGAAAGTTAAAAGGTAGTACTGTGGATTTCCTTGCCGTCCTTCCTCCATTTACTAAATCAAATGTGATCATGCTATGATCACTATTGCCAAGTGGCTCCAAAACCCTTATCTCTTGCACAAGATCTTGTGTTCTACTAAGGACTAGGTCCAAAATGGCTTCCCCTCTGGTCAGTTCATGAACCAACTGCTCCATCATTTATTTAATCTAGAAACGTTATCTCCCTAGCATGTCCTGTCATGACACTGACCTAGTCGATACCAGGGTAATTGAAATCACCCATTATTATTACTGTGCCATAACTTTTGTTAGCTTCCCTGTTTTCTTTGAGTATTTCATCATCCATTTCTTTATTCTGGCCAGGCGGTCGATAGTACACCCTGTAAACGGGGGCGCTGGGTGAGAATGTCCACAGTCTTGGCAAAGGTAAATATTAATATGACTTGCAAAGGATTGTGGGAAATGTAGTCCATTCATACCAGAATCAGCCGTTCACAATAAATTAGTTGTGCTTGCTCGAGTGTAAAGCCAAGAAAATATATTTTATTTATGGAGTTATTTCTCCCAACACAGATTTGCTTGGTAGCACAAAAAGGATACTTGCTTTCAGTATTATATTAGAAAAACAAATCAGGAAAAACAACAACTGAACTTCTTAAGCAATTAAATCAAACTATAAAGACCTTGATGGGAACAGAAAGGTATTTTCTGTGGGCTCCTGCTAATATCTTTTTAGCAGTGCTTCAAAAACAAACAAAACCCACAAAGTAATGAAAAACTGTTCTTTTTCAAGGCTAACTTCTGGTATTTTCACACACACCCAGAAGTGTCTCTTCAGAGCTCACAGGCAATTAGGCAAGGCTCAATTGCTAACAATTAACCAGCTGCAAACCTCTTGGCTGGTTTACTTTCTAAACGTGGCTCAAATCCTGCTCAAAAGCTTTTCTGAGTAGATCAAAGAACAAGTTTATATTTCTTTGTGATGGTTGTTGTATTTTGTAAAAGTATATTACCACAGAAGTTTAGATAGAGAGCAATCCATGTATTCACACTGTTCATTTACAATATTTCCTTCTTCTTCAACTATCATAGAATCAATATCATGGATTGGCACAGAGGAATTTCTTAATGGAGCACTCTCAGGACAATACTTGTCTCCCTGCTGTCTTCCAAGTGAAAGCTAGGGCATAGATCAGTGTTCATACCTGAGCTTCCATTGCTGTTAGGGTTCCTCTCCAAATATCCTGGCCAGTATGTAGTCCAGTTTTTATGTCCAGCCTTCCAATCAAGATCCCTGGACACTGGGTCTCTCTTCACATACCTTCTTGCACTGGTCTTAGGGCCCCTTCCAAATGCAGCCGTCTGCCTCATAGGTCCCGTCCGGGGATTCCTGGCTCTGCAACCCCACTCCTCTGGTTTCCTCCAGTCCAATGGAGTATGCTTGCCTCTGGAATGCCTCCCAGCACACGTACTGCTATGGACTCCTTTAGACCTCCCAGATGCTTCTCTCTTCTTTCTTCCAAAGTGTTTCTTGCTCTCTCTGTCCTTGAGCTATGGCTTCTGCTGCCTCTGCTCCTGCTGATGATGATGATGATGAAGATGATTCTGATCCTCCTGCTGTGTAGAATAAGCTTTACTTTTAACCTGTTTAGAGGGCTGCTCCACCCTAGCACAGCGCAGCTGTGCTGAATCAAGCCCTGCCCTTGGAGATGAGTGCTTGGGGATTACCTCATAGCTCTCCTGATTGAACACACGTTTCCCCACTTCAGCTCTTCTAGTGGCTGTTGGAAACCTGGTGCATTCTGGCACTGGTAGTCTTTTATGGAAACATTCTGTTTTATTATTTCTACCAGAAAAGACAGGTTGCTTGTTCAGAGCCAATTCACCTCTACTATAGCTCCTTCCTGAACTATGATAAGCTTCCTTATCACATACCCCCCTGCTTAAGTTATTACGGACTGGTGTAACTGGTAAAACTTCTTTCCTACAGTCCGTAATACCTACGATAGTATTATCTTTTTGACGCTCACCTACTTTTTGGCTAGCTTCAGGGTCATTATTATTTACAGGCCTCTCCTTCCAAGACTTAAGTACATTAATATGGTAGGTCTGTCTACGACCTCTTGCATTTTCTACCACATAAGATACTGGGCTCACTTGTCTAACAACCTTCCATGGCCCTTTCCACTGTACTTCAAATTTTGGGGCAGTACCTGCTACTTGAACCAAAACCTTTTCACCAATGCTTAATTGGCGGCTTTTGGCCTTCCTATCATACCACCCTTTCTGGCACACTTGGCTGTCCTGCAGGTTCCTCTCAGCAACCTGCGAGGTCCTTTTTAAATGTGCTCTCAAGTCACGTAAAAACTGTGGCACCTCCTGACTTTCTGGTTCAGGATCAATCCACTGTTCCCTCAAAATATCTAACAAACCCCGTGGAGCCCTACCATACATCAATTCATATGGAGTACACCTAGGGACACCTGAATTCTTTCCCTGCAGGCATATAAGGCAAAGGGCAATAACATATCCCATTCTTTTACCTCTCCTGCTAACCCCCTTCTCAACATTTGTTTGAGAGTTTGGTTGAATCTCTCCACCAAACCGTTTGATTGTGGATGGTAGGCTGAGGTTTTCACGTGATGAATGCCAAAGGCATCCCAGACCTGGGCCAAATATTTGGATACAAAATTGGACCCTCGGTCAGTCAACACCTCTCTTGGGAATCCCACTTCGCAAAACAATTTGACTAGCTCTAAAGCTATTGTTTTTGCAGAAACATTCCTCAATGGTATGGCCCAGGGAAACCTTGTTGCCTGATCTACCATAACTAGGATGTATTGGAAACCTCGGGGCGTTTTGACTAATGGGCCTACAATATCCATAGCAATGCGACCAATTGGGTCTGTGATAATTGGCATGGGAATCAAAGGCACCACCGGTGGGTGAGTCGCTGTAACTCGCTGACACGCTGGACATGCATCACAAAACTGGGCAGTTTCTTTGAAAATACCTGGCCAGTAAAAACGCATAAGTATTTGATCCAGCGTTCCTTGCATCCCTTTATGACCTCCAACTGGATGATCATGTGCTAATCTAAGTACTAGTCCTTTGAAAGTTGTGGGTACCACCAACTGTTTACGTATGGTCCCATTTCTGGGGTCCTGACTCTCTCTATATAATATTTCATTATCTAGTCTGAATCTGGGCAATTCCTCCCTGACCTCCTGAGCATACTTAAAAGCTTGGGTGAGAGCTTGATCAGCTCGCTGTTCTTGTGGAAAGTTAGGAAACTTTGCCACTAACTCAGCTGGCACCCAGGGTAAACTTTGACCTGCCAACATGTCAGCCCTACCCTGTGCTCTGCAAAGTCTCTCACAACGCTTTTGTGCTTTCAACTTTCTTACTCTCCCAGATGGTGGAGTTATTAAATCATCATGAGAGGGTAAGTCTCCTAATAACTCTGCCTGCTCCCCCTCCTCCTTCTGGCTCTCTACCTTAGCCTGTGAGCGGGTGGATACAAGGCCCCTCTTCTTATTTCCTTCCTTATAGTTTGGCCTTCTGGAAGCTTGACCATCTTTTTAGCTGGGGACTGAGGACATCCAAACAAAGGCCCGGGAGCTATTTCCATTAGTCCTTCTCTCTCCTTCTTTCCTAGCCCTTTCACTAGTCCCTACTTAAATCTTGGCCAGTCCCTTCCTAGAACCAAATCAAATGGTAGCCTAGGCACCACTGCTAACAGAACTTCCTCTTGTTCCCCCAGGCACTTAACTATCAGCCTATAAGTGGGATATGATGTTGCAGCACCATGAATGCCTCTGATGTGAACATGGCTTTCAGGGGTTCTAGGCACAAATCCTTCTTGGGCCTCTATCCTCTTCCAAAGCCTCTTTGACAACATACTCTGGTCTGCCCCAGAGTCTAACAGAGCATTTGTGGTAATTTCCTGCACATCAACCATCAAAAGAAATCCTTCTTTGGGCTGTTTTAAATCAACACCCATTAAGCTAGTGTGTATCTGGCATCCCCTTTCTAAATGTCCCCATTTTCCACATTTGAAACATTTCTTTTCACTCCACTGTGTAATCTGGGCTGGCACAGTACAATTATTTTCAGAAACATTTTTACCCATTTTCTTTTCTGATACAGCACAGCTTGCCTCAGCACCAATCTTCAGAGGCCACCCATTCTATGGCAAGCCTGCGTGGCTTCCAAGAATCTCTCTGCTAGCATGGTTGCCTCTCCAGATTTTGGCAATTTTGCTGTATAAGGAAAGTGTGCAAATCTTTAGGCACAGCAGACATAAATTGTTCAAGCATAATAATGTCTAATAACATTTCCACAGTCTTTCCTTCAGGCTCCAACCATTTTACAGTCAATCCTCTGATTCTCTGACTCAGAGCCCTGGGTGTTTCACCCACTCTTAATGCAGTAGCTCTAAACATTCGCCTATACTCTGAAATAGACAACCCTAGACGATCTCTAATAGCAGCCTTTACATCCTTATAATTCAAAGCCTGAGCTGCTGGCATTGCTCTATAAGCTGCAAGCGCCTCTCCAGTTAATGAGGCTGCCAGCCTTACTGCCCACTGGGTCTCTGGCCATGCTAATGCTTGTGCCACTCTCTCAAAAGATTCTAGGAAATCATCAACATTATCATCTGGAGTTAGCTTCCCAAAACTAAATGCCCCAATTCCCTGATTGAGTCCCACACTGTCCACATGTGGTATACCAGTAGTTACTGCTGGTCTTGCATCCGGTCCACTTTGGTTCTGCAGAGCAACTAATGCTTTCACCAGATCAAGCACTGGTTTCTTCTGGTCCATTAAGGCTTTCATAGCAGTGTCCTGAACCTGCTGCGCTAGCTCCTGTTGCCTGCTAAACTGGGCTGCCATCCAGCTGGCCATTTCCCTTGGATCCATCTTGATCCCTGCAAGAAAACAAAAGAAAAAAAAAACACAGTGCAACACCTTCCAAACAGGTGTTTTTCTCTCCTAATTTTTTTTTCTCAATTACCCCTGTGCCTTACTCCCATCCACCACTAGACATGCCCAGGTGCTTATTACCTTATGCCAGTGATGAATCCAGCTCTACACAGGGTCTTTTCCTCCTGGGACAGCTACCTGGATCAGCCACCTCTTTTCTCCAAAGTGTAGTTAAGGGAAAATCTTTTTTTCCAGCTTTTTTTTTTCAGACTTCAGTAGTAATCCTTAGCATGTAAATCCTCTGCGCAAAAGCAATCCGAAAAACTACGCCAACTGTAAACGGGGGCGCTGGGTGAGAATGTCCACAGTCTTGGCAAAGGAAAATATTAATATGACTTGCAAAGGATTGTGGGAAATGTAGTCCATTGATACCAGAATCAGCCGTTCACAATAAATTAGTTGTGCTTGCTCGAGTATAAAGCCAAGAAAATGTATTTTATTTATGGGGTTATTTCTCCCAACACAGATTTGCTTGGTAGCTCAAAAAGGATACTTGCTTTCAGTATTATACTTAGAAAAACAAATCAGGAAAAACAACAACTGAACTTCTTAAGCAATTAAATCAAACCATAAAGACCTTGATGGGAACAGAAAGGTCTTTTCTGTGGGCTCCTGCTAATATCTTTTTAGCAGTGCTTCAAAAACAAACAAAACCCACAAAGTAATGAAAAACTGTTCTTTTTCAAGGCTAACTTCTGGTATTTTCACACACACCCAGAAGTGTCTCTTCAGAGCTCACAGGCAATTAGGCAAGGCTCAATTGCTAACAATTAACCAGCTGCAAACCTCTTGGCTGGTTTACTTTCTAAACGTGGCTCAAATCCTGCTCAAAAGCTTTTCTGAGTAGATCAAAGAACAAGTTTATATTTCTTTGTGATGGTTGTTGTATTTTGTAAAAGTATATTACCACAGAAGTTTAGATAGAGAGCAATCCATGTATTCACACTGTTCATTTACAATATTTCCTTCTTCTTCAACTATCATAGAATCAATATCATGGATTGGCACAGAGGAATTTCTTAATGGAGCACTCTCAGGACAATACTTGTCTCCCTGCTGTCTTCCAAGTGAAAGCTAGGGCATAGATCAGTGTTCATACCTGAGCTTCCATTGCTGTTAGGGTTCCTCTCCAAATATCCTGGCCAGTATGTAGTCCAGTTTTTATGTCCAGCCTTCCAATCAAGATCCCTGGACACTGGGTCTCTCTTCACATACCTTCTTGCACTGGTCTTAGGGCCCCTTCCAAATGCAGCCGTCTCCCTCACAGGTCCCGTCCGGGGATTCCTGGCTCTGCAACCCCACTCCTCTGGTTTCCTCCAGTCCAATGAAGTATGCTTGCCTCTGGAATGCCTCCCAGCACACGTACTGCTATGGACTCCTTTAGACCTCCAAGATGCTTCTCTCTTCTTTCTTCCAAAGTGTTTCTTGCTCTCTCTGTCCTTGAGCTCTGGCTTCTGCTGCCTCT
Source organism: Ichthyophis bannanicus (assembly GCA_033557465.1). NCBI lineage: Eukaryota > Metazoa > Chordata > Amphibia > Gymnophiona > Ichthyophiidae > Ichthyophis > Ichthyophis bannanicus. Next base: position 861,567,381 of record CM066032.1, read on the forward strand.
GCTCCTGCTGATGATGATGATCATGAAGATTTATTTATTTTATTTATTTATAGTTCTTTTATACCGCACTCCTTTTCATCAGCGCGGTTTACATTAAAACAGGAATACTCATTGCAATCAACAGACTGTTGAGTTTACATATAACAGGATAATACAACTGGGATTATAACTTTGGGGAACTTTGTACATATTTGTAACTTGAAAAGAACCTATATACACAGTATAGAAATTCTTATTATCATCTTAAGGCATTTACACTTTTACTGTAAGTGTTGGAGGGTTGATGATGTGCTTTGGAAATGTAGAATGAAGAGATGGTGCTTTATGGCTTTTCTGAATTGCTTGAGGTCGGTAATAGCTCTAATGTTGGGAGGTAGGTTGTTCCAACATCTGGGTGCGTAATACGCGAAAGCCCTGTCTGTTGTTGAACATTTGTATTTTGTGGCCTGAGGTGGTGTAGCTAGGGTATTTGCCGCTGCTGATCTCCTAGATCTGATGTTGGGAGTATGATGGAGGAGTTTTGAAATTGATGAAGGAGCGATAGTATTTATCGCTTTAAAGGTCATGAGAAGGGATTTATATGTTATTCTGCAGTATATAGGGAGCCAGTGAAGCTCCATTAGGATGGGTGTTATATGTTCGTTCTTTGAGGCACCGTATAGTACTCGGGCTGCGGCATTCATGGCTAGTTGTAATGTATTTAGGGAGTTTTTTGGGAGACCATGGAGTATTATATTCACATAGTCAAAGTGGGGTGTGACTATGGCTTGGAATATAGTTCTGAAGCTGTCTGGGTCAAGCATATTTTTCAGATGACGTAGGGTCCTTATCTTGAAGTAAATTGTTTTAACGGTACGGTTGATATGTTCTTTAAAGTCCAGTCTATGGTCCAGTATTACTCCAAGGTATTTTATGTAGGGCTTGATTGGGAGTTCTGCGTCACGTACTCTTAGGGTCTCGGGGGGTGAGAATTCTCTGTTCTTCGTGACGATCAGTACCTCGGTTTTTTTGTAGTTTATTCGCATATTCTGCGTGAGGAGCCAGTCTGCTATTGCGTTAAAGCAATCTACTAATGTTGTGTAATCTGGGAGCTTGACATTGAATGGTGTGAATATTAGCACATCATCTGCATAGATCAGCGAGGATATGCCAAAGGAGCGAGTGATATCGCATATAGGCTGCATGTAAATGTTAAATAGTAGCGCAGAGAGGGATGAGCCCTGTGGTACTCCTTGTTTTAACTGGAAAGGTTCTGAGGTACCTGTAACAGTCCTGACATGTTGCAAGCGATCTTCCAGTTATGATCTGCACCATTCCCATGCCAGCCCATGGATTCCCTTGTCATATAGACGGGTTAGTAGTATTTCATGGTCCACAGAGTCAAATGCTGCAGATATGTCGAGGAATATTAGTGCAAAGCCCTTTTTGATGTCCTCCAGTCCACTGATGAGTGTATTGGTTAATGTGGTCAACAGTGTCTCTACTCCATGGGCTTCCCTGAATCCGTGCTGACTGGGGTCAAGGGGGGAGGTGGTGTCTATGTGTTGTTGTATCTGATTGTTGGTTACTTTCTCAATTATTTTGGATAGTAGCGGTATACTAGCTATCGGGCGGTATGATTCTTCTTTTGTTGGATCTAGTTGATTGTTCTTTAGTAGCGGTCTTATGGAGGTCTGCTTTAGTGCCGATGGGAAGGTGCCTCTTGAGAAGGACATCTTTATTATTTCTGCTATGACAGGGCTAAAGTCGGATCGCATCACTCTTATCCAGTGTCCTGGGCAAGGGTCGTTAGGTGCTGTGGTAGTATTCATTTTGACGATAATGTCTTCAACGCATTTTGCTGAAGGAGATGAGAGCTGGAGTAGTGGGAAATTTTGTTCTTGTTGCTGGAGGGGACTTTGGGATAAAGAATTTGTTGTTCTGATAGCTTTAGATTGTATAAAATTGGCATACTTCTGAGGGTGTATGGGTTCTTGTTGAGGTGGAGAAGGTTCTGTGGTTAATGATTTTACTAGTTTGAAGAGCTCCCGAGGTTTGTTTAGGGAGCGGTTGAGGATTTCTGAGTGGTAGGATTTTCTTGTGTCCCATATTGTTTCACAATAGGATTGAAGGTGGGTTAAGTATGTTTGTTGATCTGCTGGGTTATGAGATTTACGCCATTTTCTTTCGAGTTTCCTCAATAGAGGAATTTCAATCCATAGAGATTCTACAGTGTATTTTATTTCCTGAAAAACGTTAATCCTTTGTGACTAAATGCCCTTTCTAACAAAAAGTGCAACCCCCTCCACAAATTTGATCTGTTCTAACATTACAATATAGTTTGTACCCAGTTATCACAGTGCACCACTGGTTGTCCTTCCACCATGTCTCTGAGATACTAATCATATCTAACCTCTCATTTAGTGCAATATATTCTAACTCTCCCATCTTATTTCTTGGGCATCTAGCATTTGCATACAAACATTTTAGAGGCTTTATTTTATTCATCTTAATCTGGTTATCGGTAGGCAGGGGTAATATGGAATCTTAAAGCTCTTTCTGCTCTGTACTTAAGGGCATTTGGTTTACTTTTGTCTTTATTGGAACCTCTCTGTCAATAAGCCCTGACTTCAATTTTTTGCTAGTATCCTTCAAGGATACATCGTTACGAACCATGCAGTCTTGGGTGACTGTTTACTTTCCCTTATTATCTAGTTTAAAAGTTGTTCTATCTCCTTTCTAAAGGTTAATACCAGAAGCCTGGTCCCATCCCAGTTAAGGTGGAGCCCATCCCTTCGTAAAAGCCCCTCCTTTCTCCAGAATGTTGCCTATTTCCTAAAAAGTCCAAAACCCTTTTCCTTGCACCATCATCTCAACCACGCATTGAGACTGCGGAGCTCTGCCTGCCTTTTGGGTCCTACACATGGAACGGGAAATATTTCGGAGAATACTACCCTGAAAGTTCTGGGATTTCAACTTCCTATTTAAAAGCCTAATTTGGCTTCCAGAGCCTCCCTACCACACTTTCCTATGTCATTGGTACCAACATGTAGCAAGACAACAGGCTCCTCCCAAGCACTATCTAAGACCTTGTCTAGGTGGTGTGTGAGGTCCGCTACCTTCGCATTAGGCAGGCATGTTACTAGCGCCCACCAGCCACCTAGCTATCTACATGCCTAATGATTGAATCACCATCTAAAATGGCTGTCCTAACCCTTTCTTTGTGGACACATGGCCCTGGAGAAACCTCCTCAGTGCAAGAGGGGTTTACATCACCTGGAGGACAGGTCTTAGCTACAGGATCACTTCCTGCCACACCAGGGTGATGCTGCCTTGTCACATGATCTCTCTCCTCCATGACAAAAGGAATGCTGCCAGACTGGAGATGGGACTTTAGTACTACATTCTTGTAGGTGTCATCTATGTACCTCTCTGTCTTTCTTATGTCCACCAAGTCTGCTACTCTAGTCTCCAGGGATTGGGCTCATTCCCTGAGAGCAAAGACCTCCTTGCATCTAGTCCACATGTAAGACCCCTCACCAATTGGGAGAAAATCTTACATGTGACAGTGCAAAAGATTGGAAAACCCCCATCTCGCTGATGGACTGCTGTCTGCATCTTAGTTTTAAGGTTGTGCTTAGGTATTTACGTTGTTTACTTACTTAGGTTTTGCTGGGGATACTTATACTAATTAAACTATACCTAATACATTTAATGGACTTGTTCACTTCAAGATTAATTAATCTCAGGTCCTTAATATATGCCTGATGAGGATAAACAGCTGCACCTGAGAGTGAATATGGGAACCTCCTTCGCATTAAGAGGTTTAAACACCTATAAAATTATGATTATCCCAAGGGTGAATGTGAGTCAGGGAGGTAGGAAAAGAAGACATTAAAAGTTGGCTGCTACACAGTGTCCTGTCCTGTGCTTCTAAGGTAAAGGTTTCCCATTTTCCTGGGTGATTCACACAGCCCTTGGTTTGATAGAAGGGGCCTTTTAAATTTCCCCTTTGACCTGCCACTTGCCTTTAACACCTATTTAAGGCAACTTCACAGATCTTTTGCCTCCTAGTTGGAAGGGCTCTTTGTAAAGGTCACTAGAAACAAGTTTATTTTTCTTTCTACTCAGAGACTATTCTACTTGTATACTAAACTATTCTTATTTAAGTAAGAAAGCTCTCTAGAAACAAATTTATTTCAGTAACTATTTACTCTATTTTACTTCCTAGGTTAAGCTAAACTCTGATTTGATTTAAATGAACATCTCTCTAGAAACAAATTTATTTCAAAGTCTGTTTACTCAATTCTAAGCTATACTCTGCTATGGGCACATCCCAGGCATCCCACACCTTTCCTATTTGGCATCTGTGTCCGATTCAAGAGCATTGCCAGTCCCAAGGACCCCACCCTCCTCCTCATGTGTGACATGTCATCTGCCGTGGAGCCCTGCTGCAGATGCACTCCCTAGCAATGTGTCAGTATTACATACTTCTGATGCCTAATGTGTTTGTGTATCATATGGCAGCCTGTGTTGTTCTTGGCACTGTGTTGCTGGATATGTATATGGGCTGATAGCCAATGAGGGGAGGCAGCCAGTCTACATTACAGGCTGGTTAGCACAGCAGTACATCTGCAGTGGTGAGGGCCTGCCAACATGAAGTCCTAGGGGGATGATGAGGAGTTCTCATTTGCACAACTGCCATACAGGTTGCGAGACATAGTACTGATGTACTGATAAGCAGAGGGCTATCTGTCATCTCAGACCATACACAACACATTGTGGGGCTGGTGGGGGATATCAGCAAGCATGACACCTGTACAGTGATTCTGCAATGCCAATGGATGGTCCCACAGGTAGAGCGCCAGCTTGTAAGGCATGCTGTGTGAGATGGCTAATTTGGTGCACAGTTACATTGTGGGTGATGTGTTCAGTCAGGGCATTCCCAAACCTCCCCCAGGCCTTTCCTCAGCCTATCACATCTTCAGGTGATTCACAGCACAATGCATTGCTTTGCTAGTCATTCAATGGAAATGATCTGTGCCAGTGCTTTGATGTCATCAGATATGTGTACATGCCTGTCCCCCAACTGGCTGTGAGGCACATCTGTGAAACCCTGCCATTGACAGTACAGGTGTGAGGTGACTGTTTGTCAATGAGTGTGATCAGGCTATCTGTTTCTGGCTGTTTCCAGGATATCTGGATGATGCATATGACCCTGCAACTATGGCTAGCCAGGACATGGAGAAAGGAGCTTGGATGCCAATCTTTGGGGTGCCTGAGACAGGATAATGTGCAATCCCCATAGCAAGGGACAGTCAGGAGGAGACATGGATCATCATACCAGTCTGCTGTGGAGACCGAGCTGGAGTCAGACCTGCACCACACCCTCTCAGATGATGACGATGTGGAGGTGCCATCACAACACTACCAATTGGGGGAGGCTGGAGGATCGGGAGAAAAAGTGACAGCACTACAGGGAAATGTTCAGAAGGCCCACATCAATGCAGATGTGGCTGTTACTGCGCACCATCCTATGTTTATTCTCAGGATTAGGATCCTCCAAGGTATCCATGAGGATCTGGCGGTGCACAGCAGTAGCATCAAGGCATATCTGACAGGTACATAGTACATGCATGGCTATACAGTAGCAGTGCTGCTACATGGTGTGGGGGAATACATGCAGGATGGTGATGGCCTCACATAGTACCAATGACACCATGATGAATGCCACAAACAGGAGCTACACTGTGATAGATGAATGGTGGGCAGATAGCCATGCCTGCTACATTGCCCATTACACTGAACCAGCAGCTGGACACATGCCCCTGTCTATGGCAGTCATTCACATTTGTCCATCTCCCCTTCTGTTATTCATACCAACAATCCCATATTCACAGGTGCACTGGTGATGCATGTCTTGTGGTTGTCCCACATCAGGGTCATATATAGTATTGTGCAGAAAGGGTGGCAGTTTAAGGGTAATAGAGCAATGTGTACAGAAGAGGAAGCATCAATTGGTATATAGCATGAGCCACTGCCATGAGAGGGCTCAGGGAGTGGGCAGGACCCCCTGGGGATCCCTTGAGGTCCAGGACTGCTACGGGGGTGATATGTTACATGGCAGCTGCACATATGCCATGTGTATGGAGGGTGCGGTTCCCTAGGTGTGAAATTGTGACACATGACAGAGCTGTCTGCTCATGCTCATCCTCGGTAACTGCACTCCACCTCTGTACCCCATGGCTACATGTTTATCACCAGTCATGAAATCGGTGTCAGGACCTATACCTCCTCCCATTGTTCACAATTGCACTTGGCACAATGGGGAACTCACATTGTTCCAGTTCCCTCTGACCTTTCAATGGTCATATGTCTCTGTGAGCACCTACCCATGAGGGGCTATACATATGGAACAACAGTATGACCAAGTTGTTCTCCATCATGTTTACAGATCTCCACTAGTCCATGGTACATGTGGAGCAGAGGCTGGGGGGGGGGGATGGAGCAGCGGATGGAGCAGATGCAGGGAAGCACTGAACAAGGGCTGGGAGACCTTGTGGATATGGTGAGAGGTAGTTTCACCACACTGAATCACAGTCTACAGGCCATCATAACTTTCAGCCACTTGCAGACACAGCAACAGCCCCAGAGTGAGGTGCAATGAGGCCCTAGCTACCTACAACTACCAGTTGTCCCACCACACCCGAGGAGGAGGTTGTGGAAGACCCAAGAAGACCCAGGCCAGAAGGATCCATGATCAGACACTGCCTGGACACAGTGGCAGCTTTCATGGCACACTGCCCTCACCTCTGTATGGTTGCTATACAATACTGATTGCATTCTGTAAGGCTGACCCCACAGCTTCAAGCCTGATTTTCTCCCCAACTATGTTGAGATGCACCCATACAGTATCAACCAGTACACTGACATTTCAGTATTTACTGATGATTCATAGACACCAGTCTCTACGGTTTCACAGCTGATATCTCTAGTAACACAACCATGCCTAGCCCATACTCTGGCCGCTAGTCAACTCAAACCAAAGGGGGCACCATGTACTTAGACACTTCAAGGGCATCCACATCATCTTGACACGGAACAAGTCATTCAGCAGGATGACAGCTGATTTCAGGGGTTCTCTCCAATGGACAATGGAAGATGTGGATTGGCTCAGTACCTTTCTCAACTTGTCCAGAGCTGTGGAGGAGCCTTGTATCACCTCTAGTTGCCAGTCAATATCCTCACAGAATGCTTTCTATGGAGGATGTGACCTCCTCCACAGTCATAGCTTGCACCAGGAGAGTAATCATACGATATTGTGAGATAAGATATGGTTACTGAGTCCATGTTGGCATGACGCTTGGAACATTGACAGTCACAACATTAACATATCCTGAGGTGTGGCAGGATGTACCTTTGCTGGCAGTGTCAGCCAGAATTGCAGCATCAGCCCAATTGATACCTGCATGTGTATCATCCAGGGATTCCTCCCCACTCTTGACTTCACCTTCCTGTTGGCCATGCACAGCAGAGGCACATTCTTCTACTCTGCTTGCCATCATCATTACATGCCCCATTAGTCTTTTCCTTCCAGGGGATGGTGTCATCTTGACTGTGGGTTGGCTAGCTGTCTCCTGCTCTTGCATCTGTTGGGAAAGACAAAAGACTTATGACTTTTGCATAGACATTAGCACGTTGTTAGCACTCTTTCTTAGGCCATGGTGGAATCCAAGGGAGGCTGCTAACCACACAGCTTCTCTCTCATGCTTCAGTTTGTCCACAGCCAGACAACATTTTGGAAATGTATGACACCACATCATAGTTTCTACATAAGAATGTTGACCTCCTACTTCAGGGTTCAGCAGAACAGTCCTATCCTTCATACGGTGTGGACACCCCTGTTTATGTCCTAACAGTTTTACATTGTACATAACTGATGTTTTCCACTGTTAGGCAAACAAATTTCCCTGCACCCTTACTGTTGGCATTATCCTCTTTACAGGTTCTCCTTCATTTGTGTGACATCTTTTCACATGAATTGCTTACATATGCCCATGTACATGTTTGGCTGAGCCCCCACCACTGCACATCTTTCTTTGAAACGTCATTATCAGATCATTGTATTAAGGCCCTGTATCCGTCATCTGCACATCTCCCTCTAGCAGCCACCCATCTCATCCACACTTGTCTGCAGGCCCCTGATGAGGCACATACATGATGTTAGTGATGTCAGTGACATAGCAATGGCCAAGATATGTCATTATGCAGCAGCTGTGCCTGGTCTTCATCAGGCATCTGGATCTCTGTAACATAATAGATACTACACATGAGCATGCTGGTGTGGCATGTAGAGGCACAATGTACCATGTCAGTGTGTTGCTGAGTTTACATAGGGCATACTTACAGGCACACAGCTGCTGTATGAGCTGTCCTCTGGCCTGGGTACCTGTGCCTCCGTTCTCCCTGGCACGTGCAGGCCAGCACTCAGGATCATCCTCAAGGTCTGGGTTAATATTGACTGAGATTCTATGCCTGATTGCAATGTTGTGTAGTATGCAGCAGGCCACTATGATCTCAGTCACAGTGAGAGGCTAGTATTGTAAGGTACCACCAGATTTGTCCAAGCTCATGAAGCAACTTTTCAACACACCAAAGGTGTGTTCTCTGACGGAGCGGTTTGTGGCATGTGTCTCATTGTACCTGAGCTCTGCATGTGTCCTTGGGAACCTCACGGGGTCAGCAACTAGGCCCTGCACTCATATCCTGCATCATCTATGTGGAGGAAATTAGCAAATGTTAGATACATTGCATATGTGGGCAGCTGCTGCCATACTGCCTGTGAGGTCTTTGCCTGTGTAATCCTTGCAGTGGAAAATTGATACATCTGACCAGCAGCCTCAGGAAAGCAGGGGCTAAAGGGTGGCCATTGGGTGGGATCACAGTGTACACATGGTCTAAAACACAACATGGTGTTTTTGTGGAATGCTGTGTGCAATAGTCTCAGTCCAGGTAATGGGTCACTTCCCAATGCTGACCCTGCAAACAGTAGAACTACAGTGCTGCAGAGGTGTGAATTCTGTGGGTTTGTCAGAGTTGGGGAGTTTGGAATATCCTTGTGTAAGATGGTCAGGCAGTCCAGCTGTTGTGACAATCCAATCATGATACACTCTAGGACCTGCAGTGGGTCTCACACTGTGTATAATGAGGGACTCAAAGCAGTACGCTTCAGTGGGCTGTCATAGCACTGGCACACATCTGAGTCAGAGCCAAGATAATTTGGCATGGGCTGTCACTGCCTCATGTTCCATTTGGAGTTTCTTACTGGCACCCAATACACACAACATGCTTGACCCAGTTCTGGCTTAGACCCAATTGCATGCAGCGAGTGGAAGGCAGCAAATATCAGATGGGTTCAACAGAGATGAATTCACTACATCTCTTTGCATTCATTGGTGTGACCCCAGGTTTGGCTCATGCATGTGGGTCAGATCTGGGTGCAGAGGGGAACCCTAGATCCTTGAGTGGGAATACTACACACTACTACCATTCATATATTCTCCCTCTGATGCAATTGGAAATGTGCAGCCATGATTGGCAGGTAGTCACATGAGGATCAATAGGTACCTGGAGAGCAGTGCATTATTGATGATATATGACAGTGACATAGGAAACCAATACAGTGCAGATTGTTATTTCAGAGCTGAGCCTGACATTGAACCAGCAACCTTGTAGCATATGAACATTTCATTTAGTGCTGACACCACTGGGGCCATCTGTAGATAGGCTCAGCTGTGCAAGTGGTTGCAAGTTACCCTGCCTGCTGATTACATATCTGACTGCAGCATGCATTGCATTCACCCAGGTTTTCCTTGGCACAGCACTGAGGCTGCCAAGTTTGAACAGATATTGGCTGGTTACCTGTGACAGGATCTACTGAACCACCCCTTGCACTGAATTGCCAGAGTTAGCAGGTCCTGGAGTAGGTGCAACGTTCCTATGTTGATGAGTTTCAGCTGGGAGGTTGTAACTCAGTCCAGCCTCTGAGCCCCAAGAATCCTGCTGCATTCGGAGATCTGTGGTCTGTCTGGCAATGTTTACTCTAGTTAAAGAAGACTGCACACTTCACTGGGATGCTATTAGATAGGGACTCACCTGGGCTACAGCACAAATAATGTGACATAGTTGTCTACTCACTGAGTTCATAAGAAGGCGATATGCAGGCTGTGCTGCCTTTCCACCATTTCCCCTCCAATGGACTGTATAATGTTCTGCACTGAATGCGGGAGGACAAATGTGGGAATGTAAAAGGACCATGGTATGGCCACCACAGACAGTTCATTGTGCCACCTCAGAGCTGTTGCTGGAATCAAACCTGTGACTTCTGAAGCTATGATGATTTGATTCAGCACTACACTTGGGAGAGCCATTTGGGAGCATAGGTGACAAGCACTCTGACTGGAAGATAGGTCAGTGTTTGAGTAGTGTATTAGATGCTGCCTAAGGAGGATTACAATGGTTATTGGGTTGCAGTTAACAAAGCCATTGTCAGCTTACTGCTCACAGAACTTGCAGAGAGCTGCCACACCCTTGGGCACACACTTCCCATGGCAACCATGTGCTGGGTGCAGATTGTGATTTCCAGGGTCAGTTAATTGCAGTAGTCAGACTGTGACTCATTCCATACTGTGATCACATACTCCCTGTGTGCAGTTTGTGAACCCTGGTTGTAGCAATGTAAATCCAGACCTCATGTCTCAGGATGTATAAGCCATCCTTGGTCAAGGAGGCTGGAATGAGTGGCATTCTTACCGCTGCATTTCTGTGAGATGGTGACTCCTCACCTTCCCTTGGGATGAGACTGCCTACTGGCTACAGATGCTAACACCAGGCTTGGTCCAGTCCTGGTCTGACCCCCTTGCATGCAGAGATCTGTGGTCTTGCTTGTTTGTTGCGTGCAATTGAGTACTGTGATGTAGAAGCCCCTATAGAGCCAATGGAAATAGAAAGAAAATAAAAGGTTACCTTTAAAATGGACAGTCAGCCAGCACACATAGCTCACTGTTTACAAGAGAAAGACAAACAGAGGGAGATAGGAGCTGAGATGACACGCCCAAGCTCTGACGTAGCAGCAAGCCTGGAGCTTGATCACTCACACCTGTTCAGAAAGGCAGAGCCAACCCTCAGGGAACAAAAATATAAACGCTGGTTGGGAGCAAGGGGGGGGGGGCAGCGAGGACAACAAGGAAGCCAGAGAGGGAGCAAGAGGAAAGAGCTCCTGAGAGACGTGGTTGGAGAGGCTCAAGAACCCTAGAGAATTGGAGACTTGGCAAAGAACCTAAATGCAGTTCTGGGAGAGAAGCTGGCAGACTAGAAGGTGGGAAGGCACAGCCTGTGCCAGGAACAAGCCTGGGCAGAGAGAACAGGGAGCCCTTCAGTCCTTATTGCCTGAGGAAAGGCTTCAGAGTTTGCACAAGTGGAGACCCAGCACCAAAGCAGGGAGGTTAAGAAGCTCTACCTGGAACAGAGAGCCAGGGGGTGGCTCTAGTCACGAATTACAAATGGATTGTCACAGAACATTTCCTTATAACTGGAAGGAACTAGATGAGAGCCAGAGAAGAAGCTCCAAAGCCACAGGTATTTCAAACCCTTGCTGTCTAGAATTGTATACTGGGGAAACACCCAAGTTCACAGAGGGAGGTTACCTTAAACACAGTAGTAACAGCTGGCAGCCAAGCTCAGTAAATCCTGAGCTGGAAGATATGCAAATGGACTGTAATGTTAATGACATAGCTGAAGTTCCAATGGATTGCACGCTTTGCTTAGCCAATGATATTGAGTCACTGTGTTAAGTCTTTGAGTTAAAGAGCTGTGAAACAGCAAAGGAAAATAAGTTATTTTACTTTGCCAGAAGAAGCTGTTTGGTTTCCCCATCTTTGTTACTTAAGAAAGGCATAGCAAGTTTTGGAGCCAGGGTGTGAAAAGCAGCTAACAGCTAGGGAGGATTAGCCTAGTGGTTGGGGCAAGGTACTTCAGGCCGGAAGGTCGGGGGTTCAGATCCCACTAGAGGACAGCAACCTTGGGCCGGAAGGACTGGGGTTTCTAGTCCCACAGATGCTCCTTGTGGTCTTGGGCAAGCCACTTAACCCTCCATTGCCCATGTTCCCTGTAAGTATTAGTGTATGTGTCTCATATCCCCGCATGTTAAATGTAACCCCCAATTGTGTTGTGACCGCTTTGATTGAAGGATAAGGCGGTATACAAAACTGTCTAAATAAATAAATAAACTTATTTTGTTGTAAATAATCCTCAAGCAAACACCTGGACACTCTCCTATTTTGTTCTACACTAAGTCCGAATATGAGGGGAATACATTTCTTGTTATTTTGCCTTAAACACTCGACTCATAACTATTCCTTTATCAGAGGTCTAAAAGGGACTACAACTCCCAAGAGGCATTGCTAGAGCAAAAAGGTGTGGTCTCACTTTCTGATTAAAGGACATCATGGCCGACCAGCCCTCTTAGCCCTAGGCGGAGGGCTGACCTCGTGACAGTACTCAGAACTGCATTCAATGGGATGAACCCAGGACTGGATCAGGCCTGTCAGATATATCTGGAGCCTGTTGGCAAATGTACTCCAGGCCATAATTAGCATGGATTCAGCCTGCTAGTGGGTTTGGTTGGCCTCTGCAAGTTCTGTGGGCATTCTACTGAGGTGCTTTGTGACCTTGGCAGTCTAACAGACTTGTTTCATAACACAATGTTGCTTCTTAGGCATCCCTACATCACTATGTGATCTATGAGCAGGGTGACAAGCATCAGCACTCATCAATGACTCTCTGCTATGCTGCACTTGATTTGGTCATTGCAGATCCCTGGGCCAAAGGTTTGTTTCTCAGAACATCTCTAAGGCACATCTAATCTTTCCTTGTGTTTCCTGATTCATGCCCTAGTCTTTCCTCCCACATTTCCCCCCCCCCCCGCCCCGCAGTCAGTGCAGGCTTATTTCACCATTCATCTGATAGTGAATGTGTGATGAGAGCAATGTCTGCATATCATGCTGTGTGAACTCAATGACTGACCGCCCATTGTGGTTTCACTTGTGCTGTAGCCCAGGTGGGTCCCTATGTGCTAGCATCCCACTGAGGTGTGCTGTCCCCAGTAGCTTTGTGGACACATTGGCAGACCACAGTTTCCAGAATGCATCAGAATTATGTGGCCTCAGAGGCTGCACTATGTAACATTGTCATAGCTGCAACTCAGTAAGGTGGATACTCCTCAGCTGCCTCCAGGTCATGTTGTCCATGGATACAGAGTGCTAGGGGGTGTGATTGAGCTCTGCTGGTGCTTTGATTGTTCAACTGACAGGGCTGTGGTAACCTCCACAGCCTAACACATATTTTTGGTAATCAACTGGTAGCTTCCATGCAGGGCCGGCCCGTCCATTGAGCAAGAATGTTTTTTGCACAGGGCCCCACGTTTCAGGGGGCCCCGCGCAAAAAACATTCTTCATCATCCCAAATTTAAAAAAAAAAACCAAAAAAACAGCTGCTTCTGCCGCGGCAGCATCAAGAGTGCCGCCGCGGGGCCCCCCCTGCCTGGCAGAGCCTCCCTGCATCGTAGGCTAGTGTTGAATCCCTGAACGCGGGCTTCTTTCAGAGCCGCGAGAGTTTCCTTTCTCGCGGCTCTGTTAATCCCGCCGGGGATTTCCCATCAGCCCCGGTGGGATTAACAGAGCCGCGAGAAACTCTTTGAGAAACTTCAAACGGCTTTCTACAACTCTTTGAGAAACTTCAAACGGCTTTCTACAGATGGTTCTTTGGTTTTCCGGTTAATGCGTCTGAATCTCTGAGTGGATAACGTGGCGCAAGGAGTCCACTAGATGTTATAAAGAAGCTATTCTGATATTAGTATCTGCCAGTTTTTCTATCGAGCCTGGTGGAGTCTTTGTACTTCACACCCACAGTGTGCCTGGATAGCCCCTGATGAAGTGATTACGAAACACGGCCTATGTTGGGTTTTGGCCACCCCTTTGGTTTAATAAAGTTTTTAAGTTTATTGGGTGTGTATCTGCCGCTTCTTTTCTTTGCTCCTGCTCGGTTGAGTGGCTAGTGCTGTTTTTTTTGTGGACCCTGAAGTCTTTTAGTCTTTCTTTATTCATACACTCATTAAGAGGCATGTTTACTAAAAGTTAGTGTATGGTAACATTATGCAAATATTTATGCAAATGAGGCCCCGCACCGAGTCTCCGCACATGGCCCCGCACCCCCTTTGGGCCGCCCCTGCTTCCATGCTACCCTTGATTCACAGATTCCCATACAAGCAGGGTAGCTTCGTAATCCCCACCACAGCTGGCCCTCCCACATGCAGCCAGAGTTTACAGATAGGCCATGGCAAGCTCAGACAATTGAGTTCATTAGAAGATATTTATGTGTTTCCTGTGCCACCTCTTTCCCCCTAGGATGATCATAAGTTTGCTGCCATCTTCTCTCACCTGTCTCCTCACATGCAATGCTACGGAATTCACAGGGCATACACAGGGAATGTTTTGTGAGGCAGGACTGACTACTAATCTGAGTCTGGGAACTAAGTTAACCCTTCTTGCAATGAGTCTCAGATTTTAGCCCAGGGGTGTGTTTTAGTGATTGGGGGCAAGTGATTTGTGCCTTTAGTCTGAGCTGGTTATACACAATGAGATGGCATTGCATGCCCACTCATGCAATATGGTTCCTTTGTGGCACAGGCCAGGCTGCCTGACACTCTCACCCCTGCCAGGGTGTAACATGGTACTACAGCACCTCAGTCCTGGATATGGTTATCCTGGCCTTTCTATGACTGGGGGCAGGGTGACCAGCATTGATTGTGCTGCCTTCTCAATTGGGTGTAGTTTAGTTGCATTCACTCTTCCCAACAGTGTCAGATGGTTCAACTAGTTAGGGTTGGAAAACTATATGCTTGGTGCTCCAGTGGTCAGTGGTCTCTGTGAAACCAGGACTGGATCACAGTGTCCCTAGACACGGGTGTGGGGGGGGGAGTGGAGCTACACAGAGTCAGAAGCATGCTGTGAGAGCTCCTACATTCAGCAGGGTAAAACTACTAAATATTGACTTCTGATCTTTAGATCTTCGATGCTTAATAACTAGACCATGTCAAAAAACAAAGGCAACAGAGCAGAATTGACTGTGATCCTTTGAACTCGCAATAAAAGATTAAAAACAACTCTTCCAA
This sequence comes from Ichthyophis bannanicus, assembly GCA_033557465.1. Lineage (NCBI taxonomy): Eukaryota > Metazoa > Chordata > Amphibia > Gymnophiona > Ichthyophiidae > Ichthyophis > Ichthyophis bannanicus. Next base: position 861,582,589 of record CM066032.1, read on the forward strand.
CTCCAGAAAAGGCTTCACTTCGGGACAAGGCCTCTCTCCAGGATCCAATTATTCATGAAATTCATCTCTTAAAAGACATGCTTAAAACTCAACTGGAACTTACTAGAGAACTTCAACAAGAGATTGAAAACCTAAACAACAAGTTTACCCTTTTGCAAGAGAAAATTGCAGACTTGGAATGTCAAACATCTACTTTTGAAACTCATGTGGACACCATTAAACAAAATAAATCAGAAATTAAAAAAAATTGTGCGGTGACCTCGAGGACCTCTCCAACAGGAATCAATGAAATAATATTTGTATTTTGGGTATGCTTGAAGGGGCTGAAGGTTCTGATATACTTCGTTTCATACCAACTTTCCTCACCAAGCATCTGGACATTTCTTTCCAACCTGCTTTGGAAATTGAAAGAGATCATCGAACACCATCCAGACCCTTCTGAAATAGCAAATATCCAGACCCATCTCAAATAGCTATCAACAAGTCTTGTAAATTCTGGCAACCGCCAAAGTCAAAAAGCAATTTCATTATGAAGGTAAGAAAATATTGATTGTGCTGAAAGGGTGGTGAATGCTTGGAATGCCCTCCCGATGGAAGTGGTGGGGGCAAATACGGTGACGGAGTTCAAAAGGGCATTGGACAGACACAGTGGATCCCTTTATAGCAACAAGAAAATATCAAAATAAATGGAACCATCAAATTCCTCAACAAATAGGGGTGTCCTACATGGAATGGTGGGTTCACGGCTAAGCAAAGACATGGGGAGGGGTGGCTTGCACAGAGTGGCAGGTGTACCTACTCTTGACATTGTACTGGGCAGACTAGATGGGCCATACTGGTCTTTATCTGCCGTCATTTACTATGTTACTATGTTACTATCTCACCAAACCACTGTGTTTAAGCACAAATCTTTTCTTAAAACGAGACAAGACTTTAAAGATATAGGTGCAAAATTCAGCTTACTTTACCCAGCCAGAATAATTGTCACATATGCAAATAAAACCACTTCCTATACTGATCCTGACCAGCTTCAGGATTTCACAGACAAGTACAAGATGCATTGACTCTATCTTTGACTATATCCTTATCTCTGCACTACTTTTTTCAGTATTAATCTCAATACCGCTTCTACGGATTTATCTCACTAACCAGAAATAAGCATAGATTTGGTTGGCAGCATAGATGTTTGCTCTGGTGGACCTTGTGTGCTGTGGTGTCTGCTATGTTCGCTAGTTGACTCCTTGCTCTATGGTTTTGTCCACTGTATTTACACTCTACGCTTCTCTTTTGACCCTTCAGGTTTATGACACCAGACCAACACACTATGTTGTGTCTATTTGTTTGCTGTAGCCCATTAGGGCCCTCTACTATACATACACTTCACATACTATACATACACTTTACCTCATCATAATTATTTTTTTGCTCAGAATTTTATTATTTTGTGCTGAACTCAAGAACTCCATTTAATTTATCATTTTCTATACTTCACTAAACATTGTGTTGTCACATATATATCTCAATAGTTACTTTCTATATGAGTCAGCCATGTTCTGCCTGATATGTTTGTTAAAATTTCTGCTTGACATATTCTTATTGACCGTGGATCTTATTTGGTTTGATTATATTAAATATCCATTATTTAACTTAATCTTTCTGTCTTTATCTTTTTAGGCCCCTATTGCTATCTGATTTAGTTCCACATATTGTTTAATGATCAGGATTCTTTCATTGCTTTTCTCCCTGCTCTGACTCATGTGATGGCGCGCCGGTCCCCTTCTAGAGGTTACACTGCTTTTACTCTAGATTCCCTTCTAGACTCATGTGATGGCGCGCCGGTCCCCTTCTAGAGGTTACACTGCTTTTACTCTAGATTCCCTTCTATACTCATGTGATGGCACGCCGGTCCCCTTCTAGAGGTTACACTGCTTTTACTCTAGATTCCCTTCTAGACTCATGTGATGGCGTGCCGGTCCCCTTCTAGAGGTTACACTGCTTTTACTCTAGATTCCCTTCTAGACTCATGTGATGGCGCACCGGTCCCCTTCTAGAGGTTACACTGCTTTTACTCTAGATTCCCTTCTAGACTCATGTGATGGCGCGCCGGTCCCCTTCTAGAGGTTACACTGCTTTTACTCTAGATTCCCTTCTAGACTCATGTGATGGCGTGCCGGTCCCCTTCTAGAGGTTACACTGCTTTTACTCTAGATTCCCTTCTAGACTCATGTGATGGCGCACCGGTCCCCTTCTAGGGGTTACGCTGCTTTTACTCTAGATTCCCTTTTTCTACTTACAGTTTTTTCTTTCTCTTACAGTGAGACAGTGTATTGCTACTACTGTGGAGACTACTTCAAATTATTAACTCAGTATCCCCTTTATTCTGATATAATTTAAAATGTTATCTCTGAATGTTAATGGGATTAATAACTCAATTAAATGCAAAAAAATCTTAATTTATCTTAAGATCAAAAAAACTTGACATTGCCTTTATACAACAAACTCATTTACCACATACAGAATACCTTAAATTTAAAGATACGTTTATACTCACCATTTTTGCACCTGCGCTTAATAGAAAAGCAGGTGTTTCAATCCTCTTCCAGAATACTATTTACTTTCAATTGGAAAGGCAACTTTCAGATACTCAAGGAAGATGGCGTATACTTGCTGGCCAGCTGCTTCTTAATACAAAAATAATGCTATTAAATCTTTATGCACCCTATAAAGATGACCCAATTTTCTTTCAAACTCTCAAAATCTTCTTGAATTTTGGGACTATCAAAAAATCATTGTAGGTGACTTTAACCTACTACTGGATTACTCTTTAGACCAGTGGTTCTCAACTCAGTCCTCTAGGACCCCCAGGCCAGTCAGGTTTTCAGGATATCCACATTGAATATGCATGAAATAGATCTGCATGCACTGCTTCTGTTATATGCAGTTCATGGAAAATGTTTCATAATATGATTGTCAATTTTGATTTTGTTGACTATGGAGATTACTCCATCCTCTAGACAGAGACTACACATTCTACTCTAACCCAGACAATATACAAGGTGTGACAAAAAAGAAACAAGACTGTGGCAGCCACGCCCATGACTCAATGCCAATTTGGCTAACCGCTTATGTCATTGTGTTCTGCAACATCTCACTACTATTCTACTATAATATTTTTCATCTCTCTCACTCTGTTTTTCTTTTTCAGGTTTTTTTTTGTAGCACACTGCTCCATCGCTTTGTCACGCAACTGGAGGTGGTAGAAATATGGAGCAAAGAATCAACTTGAAATTTCTGGTTATGTTGGAGAAGGGCCCAACTGAGTGTCTCCAACTTCTCCAAAAGGCTTATGGAGAAGATGCAATGTCAAGGCCATGAGTCTTTGAGTGGCACAAATGCTTCAAGACTGGCCACGAGGAGGTGGAGGATGACCCCAAGTCAGGACAGCCTTCCATGACAAAGACGGCTGAGAACATTGACAGAGTGAACCAGTTGGTATGGAGTAATCGCCGATTAATGGTGCGGATGATAGCTGAGGAGCTCAGCCTGAACAGGGAGTCAGTGCGGACCATCTTGGTGCAGGAGCTGGGGATGTGGAAGGTGTGCACCAAGATGGTGCCCAAGCTTTTATTGGACAACCAGAAGGAGCACCTGGTCAATGTTTGTCAAGACTTACTAGAGAAGATCGGAGAAGATCCAGAGTTCGTTGGCTGAGTCATCACAGGAGACGAGACTTGGGTCTTCCAGTATGACCCTGAAAGCAAGAGACAGAGCCTGCAGTGGAAGACTCGACTGTCACCCAGACCCAAGAAGGCTCGCATGCCTAAATCAAGGATCAAGGTCATGCTGATCGCATTCTTCGACCAGAAGGGAGTGATCTATCATGAGTTTGTGCCTGAGGTCAAACAGTCAACCAGCACGTCTACCAGCAGGTCCTCAATTTCCTCCATGACCAGGTTTAGCACAGCAGGCGGGCTCTGTGGAGAGACAAATAGTGGCTGTTCTACCATGACAACACACCCGTACACACCACGCTCAGTGTGAGGCAGTTCTTAGCCAACAAACAAATCATAGCTCTCGACCACCCTCCTTATTCCAAAAATCTCTCACCATGCCACTTCTGGCTCTTCCCCAGGCTGAAGACTGTGCTCAAAGGAACTCATTTTGCCTCTGTAGAAGAGATCAAGGCCACTGTGAAGAAGGAGATGAGGAACCTCAAGGAGGAGGACTTTACCAAGTGCTTCCATAAGTGGCAGAAGCAAATGCAGAAGTGCATTAACTCTGGGGGGGGGGGGGATTACTTTGAAGGGGACAATGCATAATTTCTCTGTAGATTTTGTAATAAAACATTTATGGGGACAGTCTCGTTTCTTTTTTGTCACACCTCGTATACTCAAGAATTGACTATTTTCTTATCACATGTGATTTATCCCAGAAAATTACCCATTTTCAAATTATACCCATACTTATTTCAGATCACACAGCAATCACTCTCTTGATTTTGAAACTGAAAATCAAGCACAGACAATGGAGATTCAATAATACACATCTTACTGATCCTCATTTTATTGAACACATTAAATGTTTTACACAATACTTCTTTAAAAAACAATCCTCCAGATTTATATGAGCTTCCACTGCTTTGGAACACTTATAAAACAATACTCAGAGGTGAAATAATCAGTTATTCTGCTTGGATGAAGAAAATGAAAAATTGGAATTAACTAGAACATCAAATTCAAGAATTAAAAAAAAACAACAAAAAAACATCCCACCACATAAAATCTACATTCATTAACCCAGGCTAAATATCAATACAACTTAACTAGCCTACATGCAAATTTGGACATCTTTATTTACAAAACTGGGCATTATATTGGTGATAATAAATAGGTAAAACCTTGGCTCACTACCTAAAAGGAAAACACAAAAACCATATTATCACATCTTAATGCAATACCTATTCCAATATTCATATAAACCAATCTGACATAGAAAATATTTTCCAATCCTTTTTTAAACAATTATTTCATTCAGATACTGACAAAGATAATGATCTACGTGATCAATCTCTCAGTACCTTGAATTCTCCTAAACTACACACCATGGTACAAAATGAATTAGGATTTGGAATTATTGCAAAAGAAATAATTGAAGCTATTAAATCCTTTCCATCTGGTAAAACGCCAGGCCCTGATGGATTCACTGCAGAATTTTATAAAACTTTTTTCTGATAGTCCTAATTCCTTCCTCTTAGATCTATATACCTTCATTCATACTAACTCATAACAACAGCAGAACTTTGCTCAAGCTCATATTGTTTTTATACATAAACCTGAAGAGACTCAAATTATTCTCAAAATTACAGACCCATTTCACTGTTAAACTTGGATTACAAAATTCTAACTAAAATTCTTGCAACCTGTATTAACAAATTTTTGTTAGAATTTTGTAATTGAATGGTTTCATTTGGGAGATGATCTCCTATGATGGATAAAGTTATTATATTATAATCCCATGTCCCAATGTATAGTCAACATTAATATCTCTAAACCAATACAGCTTCATCGTGGAACCAGACATGGGTGTCCTTTATCTACTCTACTTTTTAACAGCCCTTGAACCCTTGTTAATAGCAATATAGTCCCATCCTCCCATTACTGGTATCACAACCAAATATACTGAAACCAAGCATGCAGCTTATGCTGATGATCTTTTCTTAACTAACCCCCAAATTTCTATTTCTAATTTTATTGACACTGTTAATGCCTTTTCAATATTTTCTGGTTGCAGAATTAATTGTGATAAATCTGAAATAATGCCTTTCAATATTCATATTTCTCAAACAGATGTTCAGGACTTCCCCTTTAAATGGTCTCCCTTACAACTCATATATTTGTCGTTAAGTGCCGTCGAGTCAGAGTCGACTCATGGCAACCCTCTGGATAGCTATCCTAAATTGTGTTCAGTCTTCAGTCAGGCAGCTCATTGTTGACAGACTGGTACCAGTAGCTGCTGTTATTGTATCGATCTATTTCATTACTGGCCTTCCTCTTTTGCGTTGACCTTCTATCTTGCCACTCGGTGTAACAATTCAAACGTGTTCAATGTAACCAAAATGTTGGAATGTCCTTCTTTAACTAAACTCTCCAATCTTCTTCAATAAGACGGTCCACTATAGTTTTTTAAAACAATAAATCCTACCAGGAGGCCTCAGACTAGCACCGGCTCTGAAAACATTCAGTCTTCAGAGCCGGTGCTAGTCTGAGGCCTCCTGGTAGGATTTATTGTTTTAAAAAACTATAGTGGACCGTCTTATTGAAGAAGATTGGAGAGTTTAGTTAAAGAAGGACATTCCAACATTTTGGTTACATTGAACGCGTTTGAATTGTTACACCGAGAGGTTGCACGTTCATAAAGAGACCCATCATCATGTGATTTCACTTCTATCTTGACAAGCATGATGTCTTTCTCTAATGATCTCTCTCTTCGCATGATGTGTCCAAAGTATGAAAGGCGAAGTCTTGCCATCTGAGCTTCTAAAGAAAGCTTAGGTTTGATCTCCTCTAGTACCGACTGGTTTGTTCTTCGGGCAGTCCATAGTATACACAGTATTCGCCGCCAGCACCATAATTCAAAGGCATCAATTTTCTTCCTGTCCATCTTTTTCACTGTCCAGCTGTCACATCCATATGATGTTATTGAAAATACCATGGCTTGAAAAAGTCAAATCTTTGAATGGAGAGAGACATCTCTGCTCTTGAGAATCTTATCTAGGTCTTTCATAGTCATTTTGCCAAGAGCAATGCATCGTCTGATTTCTTGACTGATTGTTGCTTCTTTATTGATAGTTAATCCAAGTAGGTTAAAGTTGTTCATGAATTAAATTTCTTCTCCTTCAACGATGAACCTGTTGATAATGCTAGTTGTCATGATCTTTGTCTTCTTTACATTAAGGTGCAGGCCCATTTTGAGACTATGTTCTTTGATTGTGAGAAGCAAATGTTTCAGATCATCTTCACTTTCAGCCAGTAATGTGGTATCATCAGCATTGCAATACTTTTAAATATAGCTATACTTTTAAATAAGGATGTTGACCAGACTCTACACATAAATATGGAACATATTCTCACTATTATAGATGCAAATGTTCAAAAATGGACTCCACTTCATATTTCATGGTGGAGTAGATTAGAATCTATTAAAATGGTTATGATGCCACAAATTAATTATATTCTCATGATGTTGCCTGGATTTTGACCCCAAAAATGTATAAAATAATAGAATCCAAACTGGTAACTTTTTTTTTTTGCAAAATAAACCACCTAGAATCGCTTTGACAACCCTCAAATTACACAAAAGCACTGGAGGCCTCACCTTCCCTGATTTCCAGCTATATCATACGCCCTTCCTGGCTCGCTTTGGTTCACTCTGCCTTCTCTCTGGTTCAGCTGAGGAACTGTTGCAATTGTGGTATGATGTTGAACTAGATCAAATATCACCTATCCCCATAAAATATATTTTGTCTATTGATTTACATAACATTACTTTAAATAACAAAGTTATGTTAGATACACATTTTGTTCTTCTTCAATTAGATAAAAAGCTTGATATCTCTATTTGGCATTCCTATAACATTTTCTTATGACATAACCCCAAATTTAAAATAGATGGCAAAGTCTTATCCTGGTTGAAATGCAATCATTAGGTATATGGTGCCTTGTGCATCTCCTTCATGGATCAAATCTGTCTCCTTTCATACCTTAATGTCCCAATACAAATTACAACCCAACCAATTTTTTACGTGGCTTCAATTAACGCATGTTCTTAAAAAAAAAGCTCTATTAAAGTTGACACACTAGTTCCCACACCATCTCTTTATGTTCTCTTAGGAGTATGTTTACTAATCAGCGGTAGCGGCTTCCGTGCGATATCGGAGCCGCGAGCCCCATTGAATTCATTAGAAGCGCGGCTCCAATATTGCACGGAAGCCGCTATCGCCAATTAGTAAACATATCCCTTAGATAACATTTTTAGCAAAGGTCATATTGCCTCATCCCTTTATAAAGTACTAACTAAAATTACTGCTTCCAAATGTTCTGGTCTTTATAAGGTTTGGAGCTTTTTGCCACCGCTTTTGGAAATAATGCTGTTGTCTGCCTTCTCCCTAGACGGAATTGGCAGCAGCTTGAGGGGTGGCATGGCCACCCATGTGTGCCACTGCCAGCCACCTGGGCTGCCGCCCTAGGCAGCCACCTTCCTCGCCTAGTGGACAGGCGAGCCGTGTCCAAGATCTGGAGCCACTTGACCACCTTAATGGGGCGTGTTATGGGGAATAGAGCCACACAGTAAATATACTAGGCCAGGCTGAGCACCTAAAAAGCCAATACCAGAATAGGGTCTAGGGCAGTGATGGCTAACCTTTTTGAGCCCGAGTGCCCAAACTGCCGCACAAAACCAAAGAATTTCCTCAAAGTGCCAGCACGTCAATTAAAGCCCCATTTGCATAAGGTGCTTCATTTGCATAAATATTTGCATAATGTTACCATACACTAACTTTTAGTAAACATGCCTCTTAATGAGTATATGGATAAAGAAAGACTAAAAGGTTTCTACATTACTATAATCCAGTACCAACCGCCAGGCACATTAGGAACTACTACAAACGCTGCCCATTTAGAACCCATAGCAAACCCGCCGTATCCTAACAGCACTACCAGGACTCACAAAGCACCATACTCTACCTATCAAAAGGCAACACTGCAAATATTAAACCAATACATCTCAGAGAACAACAATACATGACCTACTGGGGAAAGAACAAGTGGCAATGTCAAATAGGAATTATATAAACAGAATACCTCAGCTCAGTTACACATGCAGAACAGACCATCACCAAACAAGGAATCACAATTTAGAAACAGGAAGACAATAATTAAACTGGGAACCCCAAAAGCCAAACTTGGAATATACAACAACACTGTAGAAATAAAAATATATATTAATTTCCTCTTGTACTAAACAAAGCGCAAAAATTAATGATGCACATTTCCCAGAGCTGACATATTCCAGTTAATAAATTCAAAATAAAGAGATATTTTTCTACCTTTTGTGCATTTTTTTTCAGTTGCAATTGTTCCAGCCACTTTCTTCTGGTTTCTTCGTGTCTTCTGCTAACTCTCCATCTGCTGTCCATTTGTCCTTTCTTCTGTCTTCTTGTTTTTTTTTTCCATTCTCTCTCTACATCTGCTTTAACATACTAATCTTTCTCCTTTGGCTCTTTCCTCATTCCTATTTCATCTACTCAAAATTTACCCCTCCATCCTCAATCCCCACTTACTCTCCCAATACCCGGCCAATTGTAGATTTTTTATCCCTCCCACACAAAATATTTTTCCCCTCTCCATTTTACTCTCCCAGCCCCATCCCATTCTAATCCTCCCCCAACACCAGCTCCCTTCTAGTTCCAGCCTCACCCAGCATCCATTCCCTTCTAGTCCCTGCATCAGCCCATTTCCAGTCCTAGCAGCCCCCCAACCCAATACCAGTCCTATCCCCCCCTCATCAACCCACTTCCAGTCCTAACCCCCCATCACCCCATTTTCAGTTTAAGCCCCCCCCCTATAACCCATTACCAGTCCTAACCCCCCACTTCCAGTCAGCCCCCCATAGCCCATTGCCAGTCCTAACCCCCCCATCAGCCCACAGTCCATTACCAGTCCTAACCCCATCAGCCCACCTCAAGTCCTAACCCCTCCCCATCAGCCCATTTCTTGTCCCAGCCCCCCCATAGCCCATTATCAGTCCTAAACCCCCCCATAGCCCATTACCAGTCCTAACCCCATCAGACCACCTCCAGTGTTAACCCCCCATCAGCCCATTTCCAGTCCTAACCCCACCCAACAGCCCACCTCAAGTCCTAACCCCTCCCCATCAGCCCATTAGCAGTCCTAACCCCCCCCCCCAGCCCATTAGCAGTCCTAACCCCCCCTCTCTAGCCCATTAGCAGTCCTAACCCCCCCCCCCCATAGCCCATTACCAGTCCTAACCCCCATCACCCCATTTCCAGACAGCCCCCATCAGCCCACAGCCCATTAGCAGTCCTAACCCCCCCTAGCCCATTAGCAGTCCTAACCCCCCCTCCTAGCCCATTAGCAGTCCTAACCCCCCCCCTAGCCCCTTAGCAGTCCTAACCCCCCCCCTCCTAGCCCATTAGCAGTCCTAACCCCCCCCAGCCCTTTATCAGTCCTAACCCCCCCCTCCTAGCCCATTAGCAGTCCTAACCCCCCCTAGCCCATTAGCAGTCCTAACCCCCCCAGCCCATTAGCAGTCCTAACCCCCCCCTAGCCCATTAGCAGTCCTAACCCCCCCCATAGCCCATTACCAGTCCTAACCCCCCCATCACCACCCCATTTCCAGACAGCCCCCATCAGCCCACAGCCCATTAGCAGTCCTAACCCCCCTAGCCCATTAGCAGTCCTAACCCCCCCCTCCTATCCCATTTGCAGTACTAACCCCCCCCCAGCCCATTAGCAGTCCAAACCCCCCCCCCCCAGCCCATTAGCAGTCCTAACCCCCCATCACCCCATTTCCAGACAGCCCCCATCAGCCCACAGCCCATTAGAAGTCCTAACCCCCCCTAGCCCATTAGCAGTCCTAACACCCCCCCCTCCTAGCCCTTTAGCAGTCCTAACCCCCCCCAGCCCATTAGAAGTCCTAACCCCCCCCCTAGCCCATTAGCAGTCCTACAACCCCCCCCCCCCCGGCAAATTTAAAAACAGAAAAAGCGGGCTCTGGCTGCTGCCGCGGACGCGGCAGCATGCAGTGTCCCGCGGGGCCCCCTCCGCCCGCTAAGCCCCTCTGCAAGGGCTTTCAGATTCGCGAGGGAGACAGCGTCTCCCTCGCGTCTCTTCTTAAGCCCGCAGGGGCTAATGGGAAATTTCCCATCAGTCCCTCGCGTCTAAAGGGGCTGATGGGAAATTTCCCATTAACCCCTACGGGCTTAACAGACGCGAGGGAGACGCTGTCTCCCTCGCGAATCTGAAAGCCCTTGCAGAGGGGCTTAGCGGGCGGAGGGGGCCCCGCGGGACACTGCATGCTGCCGCGTCCGCGGCAGCAGCCAGAGCCCGCTTTTTCTTTTTTTGCGGACCTTCACGCGTGCCAGCTGCAAGGCCTTCGCGTGCCACAGCTGGCACGCGTGCCATAGGTTCGCCATCGCTGGTCTAGGGTGACCAACTGGCTCCAGCATCGGGACACACTTTTCCGTTTCACATTTTTATTGAATTTTATGAAAACATTAAAGAAACAATACAAATTGAGAAAATAAATAAAAATAACAAAGAATAATACACAAATCAGTGTATGAATATACAAAAGGAAGAATAACATTATTAACTGCATTAACCAAAGTGAAACAGACAATTAATACGAATTGTGGAGACACAATTATGAAAGATAAGAGTATCTAGTAATGATTAAATGAGGAGAAAAAAAACGAATAAAAAGTTGTATATACAAGTTAGTCATAAAATCATGATATAATTGCAAGGGCGTTAATGGGATAGTCATTATAATAGGAGAGAGGGGACAGGTTCCCACAGTTTCCTAACCTTGGATACCTTGTTAGTCTTTTCAGCTGTTTTCATTTCAAATTTTTGAATTTGTCCTAGGGTATGCCACCAAAAGGTAATAATCAAACTTGACGAATCTTTCCAACTGTAAAGAATCATTTGAATTGATAGAGAAATTAAAATATCATAAAGTTTTCTGGAATTGGGATTGTCAATTGGTAAAGACAGAAAAAAGGATTTCAGAAAAGTATATCAAAGTGAAATAGCTTTTGAATGTACTTCCACAGTTTTTCCAAAAATTATTAATCACCTTGATTTCAAATAAAATATGAAGAAGAGCACCTCCATAGGTATCACAGTGCTAAAATTATTGGTGGCAGATAAGCCAGCTTTACATTTTGGTGGGGGTTTAAAGAGCACCACTTTTGGAAATACTGCCGCTGCCCGTCTCCCCCTCCTAAGACAGAATCGGTGGCAGCTGGGGGGGAGGGACAGACGGTGACAGCAGCAGCAGTAGCTGAGTGGGGGTGGTGTCAGCTGTGAGGGGGCAGCATCAGCTGGGGGTGGTGTCAACAGGGTAGGGGGCAGCAAGGCCAGGGTTTCTGCCTAGGGCAGCAGAAACCCTTGGGCTGCCTCTGATCTTGGGGACAACCTGATCCATTCCTGGTTTTACATTACTAGCTGCATGGACTTGACATCTGGATTTCCTTGGAGAAATTAGCAATGTGACACCAGGACTGGATCACGGTGTCCCTAGATGCCAGAGCCAGTTGGCCACCCTAGCCGCATTCACATTTTGGCTGTGTGACTCTCTTTCCCATAACAGCCCCATTCTGATATTAGCTCTTCAGGTGCCCAGCCTGGCCTAGTACATTTACTGTGTAGCTTATCTCCTATCACAGGCCCCATTAGGGTGGTCAGGTGACTCCAGATCTTCAGGACACCCTGATCCAGTCCTGGTTTTACCTTACTAGCTGCATGGATCTGCTATCTGGATTTCCTTCCAGAGGTCAGTATTGTGAAACCAGGAATGGATCAGTGTGTCCCTGCAAGCTAGAGCCATTTGGACTCCCTTGACCCCATTCTGATATTAACTTTTCAGGTGTCCAGCTTGACATGTGTGCCCACTGTTGGCAAATTTAAAATAATAAGAAGTCACTCATCCAGTAGCCAGCTGTATCCATAAAACACCTCCTCAAATTGTTGGATGAGTGCTGATGAGAGTTGGATGAGGGCAGTATTTTTAGTTAGTACTGAATGATGCAGGATGCAGGAATTGTGGGTTGATGCAGCAAACCTGGGCACCACATTCAGTATGTGCATGTTTGTATCACACACCAGCTGCACATTCAGGGAATGGTAGTGCTTCTGGTTATGGAACACCGCCTCCCTGTCTCTGGAAAGGATAAGTGCCGCTTGTATGCAATCAATGGCTCCCATCACGTGTGATAGGCCCACAATTCTGTGAAATTGCTGTTTGAAGGTCATCCACTATGTAGTTCCTGACCCGGCTGAGCATGGCTCGCAGTACTTGGTGGAGGCATCTGCCAAATGTGGCCCTAGAAATTCCTCCAACTGCAGCCACAGATGTTTGAAAGCAGCCAGAGGCAAAGAAATGTAGCACACTCAGGAATTTTGTCAGCCCTGGTATGTCACATGACCGGGCTGAAAGAAGCTCGAGGTCAGGTCTTAAATCCTCATCAAGCTCTCTTATGGCCCCTGTGCTCATCCTGTAGAGGGCGATAACCTGGTCCTCAGGGAGACCGAGGAGGGTGGCCCTGTCCCTGTTGATATAGAGGCTTCTGGGATGGACTTCCCTCCTCTGATTATACAGTATCCGCTGCTCTCCAGGATGGTGCCCCTGCACGTTGGTCCCCACCATTTGAGCAGGAGCAGAGGGCAAGGGATGACCCAGGCACTGTGGGGTCTCCTCAGCTGCCTCTCATCCTTCCTCTTCTAGCCACGATGCAACCTCTACCACAGTGTAGTAAGTCATGCTGTAGCAAGGCACAGGCCCCAGGCCTTTATAGGCTAGACTGGTAGGCCCTGCTCTACATACCTGGCTGTCATTTGGCTATTGCAAACAGTTGTTAGCAGGGACCAGATGCACGCAACACCAGCTCTGACCTGCCATTCTGGTTCCACGCAGCTATGCCCCTAGTGCCTACTAATCGGGACCAGCGTTAGCATATCCCACCGAGCTTGCCCACTCTCCATCCAGTCATCGCCCATTCTCCACCTCTTTTGCCTTCACTGGGCGCTGCCAGTTTAGCTCCCATTGCGGCTGCATTATGGACACTTTACGCCCCGAAAACCGCTGCCGGGTGCCCATACTGGCCACAGACGCCTTTAGCACCGTTTAGTAATCATATCCCTAAGTGTTAGTAAAAGGGACCTATGTGTCTTTATGAAATAGGCTAAATATAGGTGCCTTCTGATACCCCTAACCTAGGTCACAAGTCTATGACAAATGGAGAAATATGTCACTTCAAACAATTGCCATTTAAATGTTTACACCACATATTTTTACTGCAGTATATTTTATTCTGAAGAGATATGGTGCCAAAATTAATTATAGGGATGTGTATTGTTCATTTTTGGAATTCTGGCAGATGTTCAGCTTTTTTGGTTAATTTCAAATTGTTTTCATGTTTAAACTTTTTTTTTAAGTTTAAAATTTTTTAACACACATGGGGCATATTTACTAAAGTGTGATATGCTTTTGCACTTCCCACATGGTAGAAGAAAACACTAATGAGCAGCTGTGCGCTAACTGTGTCCCATACAGCATGTCCTCTAAAGTTGCCACACTGAAAAATACCTTAATGCACATTAGGTTTACTCACAATTAATGAGGAAGCGCTTATTTAATTTATTTATTTGTCTATTCATCCTTCTGAGGAAAGGTTAAGTGCCACCACTTTAACTACAAAGCTGACGGTCATTTATGGTTTATTTTATTTACTATACCACTTTTTGCAGGTACTCAAAGTGGTTTATAAAGCGGTTACAGTGCAGAGTAGGTGCCATGTACTAACTATAATGTGCAGTCCACACCCCTATGGTCTCCACCCCATTGTACACTGGGAGGCACATTTCACAATGGGAAGTCCAAGTGCAATTTGGATGTCAAAGCCAGAACATCTGGGAAAAAAACACAGGCACGTGCAAGTTCAGGCATGATTTCGGAAACGTGGCTGTGCCTGATATGCATATGTATCAAACATCTATATAAACATCCCCAGGAGACCCCATTCTAGCACCACAACGTCTAATAGCATAATGGTTAGAGTAGGGACTTAAAAGCAGAGTAGGCAAGGTTCAAGGCCCAGTATGAACCTTTGATTTAAGGCTAGTCACTCAATTCTTCTTTTTTTCTACACTCTTTAGATCTTTTAAGGTGAAAAAGCACTTTCCTGGAGCAGGTATAAACACTGATGTGCCTGCAGACATCTCCGATGTTTCTGCCTTTGACATAGGGACATGTAAGTACATTGCCACTCCACAGGCATACCTCTGCCACACCTCCATGCCTACTTTGATATCCCTGCACTGGAGGCATCTGCATACATCATTTGGACACATGTTCATGATTTTGACGTCCACGTGCATTCAGCACAGGTCTTTTACATGCAAGCTTTTAGCACGTAGTAATCATTACTACACACTAAAAAGCGTGCTAACCATTTACCACACTTCAGTAAGCATGCCCCTTAAAATCTTTTAAAAACATGTAAATAAAATTTGCATGCATTTATTTTTAGGTTGACTCACATAAACTCAAGCTGTGCATACTTTTTTGTAAGCATAAATTTAACAAATTGACTATCTACAAACAATTACACATCCCTGTTAAACTCAAGATAAGAAAACAAAGCTAATTTGTTATCTTATGGAAATGCTTGAAGACATATGAGCACTAAATGCAATTCTAATTATATTACAGGAATAATGGAAAATACATTTTCTTCGTCACACAAGATTTTTATGATCATGATCACTGTTAATATTGTCAATCTTATTCCAATTTTAAGACCAATTTTAACTTAAGGGGTCTATTTATTCAAGTGCAGTAATGGTTATACCATTTATACCGTCTTCAAAGAATCCAAAATACCGCAGCCCGCCTTCTCTCTCACTCATCTCATTCTCACCATATAACCCCTCTTCTTATCCACTTACACTGGTTACCTGTTCCCTTCCGCTCTCAATACAAATTACTTACTTTGGTTCACAAGGCCCTCCACACCAACTCCCCACAATATCTAGCTGACTTAATCCACTTTCACACTCCCAGATATACCCCCCGCTCATTCCACTTAAACCGGCTCATCCTTCCCCCTCCTTCTGCTGCCCACTTACAATCTACTCGTTCTTCAGCTTTCTTCTTTATAGGTCCCGCACTATGGAATTCCCTCCCCTCTGCTATCCGATTAGAGTCTTCCCATTCAGCATTTAAACAGCAGCTAAAAACCCACCTCTTTTCCCTAGCCTTTAACCTCCCCACTTCTCCCCCCTCTCTATAGCCTTACTCCTCTCCCCCTACCCTCTCTTGCCCTTTCTGTCTCTCTTTTTTTTTTTTAATATGTAACTTCCTTTTCCTTTACTGGCTTTGTGCCCTATTTTTAATGGATTTTATGCATTGTAAACCGCTCTGCTTTTATTGTGAAGGGCGGTCAATCAAGTTTTATTAAACATAAAATAAACATACCGTGTGGCATATATCAAAATGTCATGTGGTAGTTTGCAAAACCTGTTTGGTAAATGTAGGGGGGGGGGGGGTGGCTAGCATCTGCCCTGCAGATACTGCACAAGGCAGTCCACTACTGCACTGGTCCAGGTTCCCTGTATTGCCTTATTCTCCTTGATCAGCAGCAGCGGTATCTGATTGATGCCTTATTACTAGGGGCAGTACCGCAAGACCAGTGCCATATTGGACAGCACCAGAGATGGGGCAGGAGTGTAGAGGGACAGCTCCAGCCCTGAACACTACTGGACAGACAGGGAAGCCCTGGTAATGTCTGGCAGGGCTACAGGAACCCTGCTGGCTACCCGGGTAGATTGCTGCTAGGATGGGGGGGGGGGGCAGACAGCCTGACCTATCTAGTTGGGTTCTGTCCAGGGGTCTGGAATGCTGAATGGAAGGTATGGGGGGACTGTGTGGATGCCGTGGATCTTCCAGTCCATGGCACCAACATCATTCTTGCATGAAGTGGGTCAGAGGGGTGCCACGAGGGGTTAAATGGCACTGCTGCCACTGCCGCCAATCAGTACTCCCAATAGCTCAGCTGCCCTTAATGCCACTTCTTTAGGTGGCGTTATCTGCAGCCACACTATCAGCAATTTTGACAGCCAGCAGGTAACAAATGCTAGCACTCTGGATGTCTCCTGTTGCCAAGACTTCTCCTCACTCTGATCCTGCCTCTCCCCTCTCCACACACAAAATTCAGATAGTGTGGAAAATTGCTCCGCTGTCTGCCTTTTGCCTGTATTAGCTATCAACGTGGCACAATAGCATGGGCTATCTGCGGCATTGACAGCTAATGCGCTTTAGTAAACACACCTCTAAATGGCCTTATATTTTGCACACTGTCCCAGATTATTCAAAGAAGATTAGTCAACCCTAAGAAATACAAACATTCCTAAATTTCGAGAATGCAAGTGCCTGCAACTGTCACTGACAAAAATGACAACAGTACTAAGTATTCTCACAGAACAGCCAATGTTTACTTGTATATTGATGACCAGATGGTGTTCTTTTCTGGCCAGTAGACAAATTAGAGTAATAACTAGAAGACATATGTGCTTTATGAAGTTAGAGAGGATAATTTTTAAAAGACCAAACCAGTTATTTGAGGAGATACGTAGCTGAATCTGTTATTTGAAAATTACTCTGCCTCTTATCAGCTTAATATAGCAATGCACTTTCACGACACCTCTATATTTAGCCAAGTTCAAAAGCAGGCATTTCAGAGTCAAGGAGAGGTCAGGAAAGACATTGTCCATTTGTTAGTTTTTGAAAATGTATGCCCATAATTTGCATGTATAGAATTGGAGGGCCCGATATTCAAAGCCCTTAGCTGGCCGGCCCGCAGGAGGTCGACTGATTGAGAGTACAGAACAGGATATTTAGAGGCACTATCTAGATAAAGTTACTGAATATCTCCACAAGCTACTCTGGCACCATCCTGAAGGGGTGGTATGTGGGTGGAGAGAATGCTTATCGGTGCTAAGTGGATAGGTGCAGGCACTTTTCCGGTGAGCCCGACTGATATAAGGCTGATCTAAGTCACTATGCATAGAAGTCCCAGCTGAATATTGAGCTAACCAGAAAAATGCTAGCACCTAGCCAGTTCAAGCTGCACAGCCAAAATATTTAGTGGCAGCTCCATTCCAGATATTGCCGCTGAATATCCTGCCGATATTTAAGAGCCGTGGATAACCACTGTGGTGTTTCAATATTGGCAGCTCTGAATATCAGCTCCCTACTTCCTAAGGGAATGGCTAAAATATTAAATTGGTTTATATGGTAATAGTACTAAACAGAGTTCACTGCTTTGAATGTGCACATTATTGTTGTGCCTGAAGGATTAGTGCTGGGTCCTGTTATGTTCAGTATTTTCATATGTGATAATAATGGATAATTGATAAGGAAGCTTTTGGGGAGGGGGGTAACAGCGGGGGTCATTTTAAAAGGCTGAGACATGATTTGGACATCTGAAAATGTGGATGTGGATATCTAAATCATGGGGACGTCCCTGGAGCAATTTTATAAATGGCTGTTTAAGACACCTCTGCTGTGAGGACATCCAAATAGGCAAGGCACATGAAAGAGGCAAGCCAGGGTTGTGCTATGGTCATAGATGTCCCCGAGCAATTTCAGAATCCTTGGGGATCTATGTGACTGGACTCATGCTTAGACCTGCTCCAGGCACTACTAGGCAGTGGGAAAGTGCTCTTTTCGGCCCTAAAACATATTGAGGGTATAAAGAAGATGGCACTCCACACTCCCCAGTAATCTCCACAATTGCTCTGTCTTTTTAGTATACTTGGGAAGCCTCTGTTATTTTTGCATTGCCACTGCATGTCTCATAGACATCTCTGGCCATCAAATCTCTCCCAGGGATAGCTATGTAGACTGCCCTGCAGACATCCATATTGGGCACGTCCACTTTTATATAATCATACCTGAACTTGGACTTGCCTGCATTTTTTAAAGATGTTCTGGCTCGGACGCCCCATAGTGTACTTGGACGTCCTTTGTAAAATGTGCCATGTTATGTGCAATGTATGGTAGAAAACAGATGAACGATGCAATAAAACTCAAGGAATGATCAATAGTTTGATAACTAATATCTAATGCAAAACTTAGAGCGATTCAGAGGGATACTTCCTAACATCCATTAAGGAGATAGTGCAGGATTTTTGCCATAATGTGCATTAAATGAATAAATCCTCCTCTATTTTTCTTTAACCCATGTTAGTTTATTGCAATGCAAGATGTATAATAATGTGTTTTATAATTTATACATGTTAACTTTCTGCCCTGCCCATGCTTTGCCCAATCTCCTCCCCTTTGCATGTCCACAGTGAAAGTACATACAATCGGATTTTCATATGTGCAGTATGTATAACATAGCGCTTAGCACACATGTGGTCATTTACATACCACTTCCAGGGGCTGGGATGCCAGGATAAAATCAAAATAAGCTTAATTATTTCTTATATCACAACAAATAGGGGTGACCTGCAGGGATCAGTGAGTGCACCCCCAAATAAAGGCTTGGGGAGGGGTGACCTGCACGGAGCGGAAGGTACACCTACTCTTGCCACATTGCTGGGCTGACTGGATGGACCGTACTGGTCTTTATCTGCTGTCATATACTATGTTGCATAGGGTGGAGTGGCCTAGTAATTGTGGCAAGTTATTTTGAGCAGGAAGGCCAGGGATTCAAATCCCGCTGGAGGACAGCAACCTCATGCCAGAGGGATTGGGGTTTCTAGTCCCATAGGTTCTCCTTGTGGCCTTGGGTAAGCCACTTAACCCTCATTTACAAAACATAGATTGTGAACCCTTCTGGAACAAGGGAAATATATACTGTACCTGAATATACACTGCTTTAACCCTGTGAAAAGCGGTCTATAAGCATTGCTAAATAAATACTATGTCCATACTTTAGCCATCCATTCTGCTTGCAAGAGTGGCCAAGCCCTCTTCTAGCAGTGCACTATAATGCACCAGGCCACCAAAAGCAGGCAGTTAGAGGGTTGGCATGATTCTTTGGAGAGAAGTCCCTTACAAAAGCAAAAGCAGAGATCAGGGTGAACAGTGACAACTGGGGGAATGTATTATGCCAGTTACAGAGAGCATTGCATGCTCTCTATGTGGGTCCCAGGAAGAGGTGGGAAAGCACTAGATATCTTTCAAGCTGGCTTTGTAAGAATAAAAAGACTGTAAGAGGAATCGGAGATACCCAAGCCTCTTCGCTCCATGGTGCAACCGCACCTTGAGTATTGTGTGCAATTTCTGGTCACCATATCTTAAAAAAGATATTGCATTATTAGAAAAGGTACAGAGAAGAGTCACCAAAATGGTAAAGGAGATGGAAGAATACCCCTATGAAGAAAGACTAAAAAGGTTAGGGCTCTTCCACCTGGAAAAAAGACAGCTAAAGGGAGATATGATAGAGGTCTATAAATTAATGAATGGAGTGGAATGGGGAAACATAGATCATTTGTTTATGGCATCATTATACAGAAAGACTAGGGGGCATTCCATGAAGCTAAGGTGTAACCTATTTAAGACTAATAAGAGAAAATATTTTTTCACTCAACATGTAATCAAACTCTGGAATTTGTTACTGGAGGATGTAGTAAAAGCTGTTAGTGTAGCCGGGTTTAAAAAATGTTTTGAGGAAAGGGAACCTGGGAAATCCACTGCTTGACCCAATACAAGCATTGTGGAACTTGGGTCTCTTGGGGAAACTGCTAGGTACTTATGACCTAGATAGGCCACTGTTAGAAACAGGATACTAGGCTTGATGGACTTTGGTTTGACCCAGTATGGCATATCATGTTCTTATGTTCCAAACGTACCCAATCAGAGCATGAACAAGTCACCCAAAAATAAGTTGTACATAGGCACAAACATCGGTAGTACAGTTCCAATCAGGGAATCCAAAGCCTTCAGAATATTTGGGTCAAACAATAATAGGGCAGCTCATCCCAGACCTCTTACCCTGCCAGATGAAGCCCGTAAGGGCACAGTGTACTGATTTAAAGTAACTCCGAGGCACCTGGAAAGGGGATTACGTGTATAAAAAATTAACTTAGGTAGGAGGAGCATCTTAACAGTGTTTATGTGATCAAGCCAACTGACAGAAGCAGACCTCCAGGACTCTATGTCCTTGTTCATTCCTTCTATGAATGCTCCATAATTTAGCGAGAAGAGCCGAGAAATGTTTCAGTGGATTTGTATGCCCAGGTAATGGAACTGATCAACCTTAAGGAAGCCATCGGGCCACTTGTGACATAGTCACACACAATAGCACACAAGAACAGAGCCTATGTTTGCTGATTTATATTAAAGCCTGAGACTCATGAGAAATTACTGTGTATGTCCACTATTCCCAGGAGCATGAATGCTGGATCACAGAGGTAAATAAGCATGTCATCCACATATAGCGAAACTGTGTGGGAGTAACCTCCCAGTTCAATTCCTGCATCCCCCACACATTTGTGAATGCAGGAGGCAAGTGGCTCTATATCTAGTACAAAAAGGAAGGGAGACAAAGGGCAACCTTGCCGGGTTCCACATCTGAGGTGGAAGGAATTTAAGTGAAAACCATTTACTAGAACTGAGGCCATTGGGTTGGCATATAAAGCTGCAATCCTGCCATGCAAAAAAGATCGGGGAAGGCCTGATAGATTTCAGTGGGAAGGAGATCAGAACCTGATGCTTTAGCATTCTTTAACCGGCGGATGGCCAGGTATACCTCTTCTAGAGAAAAAGGGTGCTCCAGTGTCTCTTGAGCCTCAAGCTGAAGATGAGGGAGGTCAGCGGCCTCCAACCACTCTTGGATTACCATTCTGTTCACCTTCAAGTGGTAAGAGTAGAGATCTTCATAAAAATGGAAAAAGGTATCAGCTATCTCTTATGACCCATAGATACTACTACTACTACTACTAAGCATTTATAAAGCGCTACCAGGCGCACGCAGCACTGTAGAATGAAAACACAAAAAGACAGTCCCTGCTCAAAAGAGCTTACAATCTAAAAAGACAAAGCAAGAAAAGGAGTAGAAAAAGATAAGAACAAGGGCAAAGAGACAAGAGCAGTAGAGACAGGACAAAGGAGAGAGGTAAGAACAAGTGTAAGAGGAAGAAAGAAAGGTGAAATAAAAGAGGGGAAGGAAGGAGAACAGCAAAATCAAGAGCCAAAGGAAGAGGCGAAAAGATGAGCTTTTAACTTGAGGTTGAAGAGGGGCAAAGAAGATGCCTGACGTATAGACAAAGGAAGTTTTTTCCAAACATAAGGGGCAGCAAGGTGAAAAGAGCGGAATCTGGAGTTGGCAATAGAGGAGAAGGGCATAGCAAGAAGCAACTGAGAAGAAGAATGGAGTACACGAGGGGGGAAATAGGGAGAAATGAGAAAAGAAAGGTACTGAGGAGCCACAGATTGAATGCACTTATACGTCAGAAGGAGAAGCTTAAAGTGAATACGGAAACGGATAGGGAGCCAGTGAAGAGATCTGAGGAGAGGAGTGAAGTGGGCAAAACAAGGCTGACGGAAAATCAAATGGACAGCGGAGTGCTGAATAGACTGAAGATAGTAGTACCATGAGCGGAGGAGAGGGCATGAATTCTACACTTGAGTGGTTGTCGCTTCAACTGCCACAGAAGCAACCAATGAGCCTTATTCCCATGCTCAAAAAAGTGATGCTTGATTCAGAGCAGCATTGAAGCAATGTCCTTGGTTTCTAAGGCTGATAATTCACTCCTTAAGTGAACCAAGCATTGCCACACTTTGGGATTACTTCCTTTACAGTGAAGCCGTTCCAGCTCTAGAAAGTCTTTCCTAAGACCCTCTTACTGAGCCTGGACTCTTTCCTTAAAGACACTGGAAAAATACATTGTGTCCCCTGAGTACCGCTTTACCAGCTTCCCACATTGTGAAGGTGGAGGTCTCCCCTATGTCTTTGAAGGAGAGATATTCCCTCACCCTTCTTGCAATGCTAGTAAGAACTCTTTGGACCTGATATTTATTTGGGCATGCTATGTGCTGCATTGGCTCCTAGACATGTAGACCTGTGGGAACAGATGAGACTTAAGTCATAGATGGTCCTGTCCTGCAAGATGAGTTTCCTGTAAGAGAACTATGTTAGTTTTCTCTCTTTTCAACAGGTCCATCACCCGTCTGCTATTAATGGGCTGTGGAGACCCTGAATATTCCACAAAATAATCTTAGCCCTAATTCTGCACTGGTCTTACTGCTACAAAACCAGCACACTGGTCTTGAGGATTGTGTGAAATGGCACACAGGTTGCCCTGTACTCCTTATGGTGTAATTTGCCTTTCCCGTCTGTACTCCCCATTGTCAAATCCCTACCAACCCTGCCCCTCCTCCACGACCCTTTCCTCTTCCCACCCTCGAGAACTACAGTCCTACTAAATAAGGACAAAAACATTAAAAGGCATTCTGAAAATGTACCAATTGGCACAGGTAGTGCCATACTATGGAGTGCTGGTGTCCTACACTGGAAGCTCCCCTCCAATCCATCCCACCTTCACAAGAGTTCAGCCCTCCCTAAGAGGGCTCATCCCTATGGACCCCTAATAAAGGCAACCCAATCGACCGCCCCTACCCCCCCCCCCCCCTTACCCCAACCCTGTAGCAGAAGTAGCCAACTCTGGGCATACTAATTGTTACCTCAGACCCTCTGGTCACAACTTGTTTCGAAAAGCTACCTAGGAGTCCACCCTCTGACCCTTGTAGCAGAATGTGATACACAGAGTACTAAGTATACAGAAGGACATTTTAAACAGAACATCCATCAAGAGAACAAGGAACAACAGCAAATTTCTCAAAGAGACGCATCAAAGAGACACAAGCACAGAGGATAAAAGTGACCATCTCCAATTGGATCATGGAGGTTTAGTAGTGTCCATATCTTGCCTCTGAAAGTCCTCTGGCTCAGTATCCGAGTGCCTTCGAGCTCCAGGTAACTTGTGCCTTTTAGGTGTCAAAACTTCCCAATCATGCTGCTCACTATGCTCTCTTAAGGTGTGATCTTCTTTATTTTGGACAGAGTCCAGCAAGTCCAGACAATCTGCAAGCTCTGAAATTTTGTGCTGTACATTGTTCCATTCAAAGATTAAGATGAAGGGGAATCCTTAGTGATATTTGATGGACTTTTTTTGGAGCAATTGGGTCAAGGGTTTGAAGCTCTTCCTCTGCTCGAGTGTATATTGAGAGAGGTCCTGGAATACCTGGATCTCTTGACCCTGAAATGTGATGGAGTGCTTGCCTCTGAGATTGCGGAGAAGATGAGTTTTATCCTCAAAAGAATGGAAACAGACTATAATAGGGTGAGGTCAAGATCCAATACCCACTTGGAGCCCAAGGTTTCAGTGGTCCCTCTCAATTTTAATTGGGCCAGAAGTTCCAGAAATCAGAGAATGTAAAGCTCCTCGATCAGTTCTTCAGTATTCTCCTTTTCTCCGAGGCATTGTTACGTTGTTGGTGGTTTTCAAGGTCATCATATCTGTTTTTTAGGTCTTTTGCCCACTGATCCAGTTTATGGTGCTTGGGCTGGAAAAGAGCTGTAGTGCTGATCTGTTCGCCAGTATTGATTTTATTCTGAGTGATGCGGTCATCCAGTTATTCAATATTAATTTCTTTAATTATTTGGGAGTTTTCTATATCACCTTATCAATTAATCAAAGTGGTTCACAGAGAACAGAAATACTCCACAAATAACATATATAACAAAATTAAAGTAGGTAAGGAATTAAAATACAGGTAGCCATTTTAACTAAAAGAAAACATGATTAGAAATGGAAACCTATTTACATATCAGCTTTAATATCAGTTTTAATGTCAGTAGCAGCTTTGGAGAAGTCCAACCAGAATAGTCAAAGCTTCTGCAAAATCTCCATAAGATCAGCTTTTGTGGCAGGTGGAGATGACCCAGAATGTTCCTCATGAGTGATGTTAGGCTTGCGAGATGGATCTGTTGTTGAAGCCACAGTGGCCAGTGGCTCAGTGGTCTGGGAGAAACTGGACAGAGCCTCAGCGTATGTGCCCTTGTCTGACATGGTGGTGGACAAGAATCCTTGGTCAACTCCAAAGGAGAATACAGATGAAAGATCTACCGAGTCAGATCAAGATTCACCAGTATCAGATACCAAGGCTAGAAGTAAGTCAGGTCAGGAATTATGGGAATAAATCCCTTTGAGTAAAAGAATTTGCTATGATTGACCCACAGAATGATCACAAGAATATCCGATTTCCATTGCAAATATTGTTCTCCATGCAGAGTAGAGCTGCCAATCAAGATACACAGAGTTACTGAGGGAAACTTTCTTTTTTTATTTTCCTTCTTTTATGTTTCCCTTTTCCTTTCCAGCAGCCAATAAGACTTCATAAACATAGAGTGCTGGGGGAACCTGTACCTCAATCTTACAATGGAACTTACAGCTCTGTCGAGGCTGCCAAAGCCCAGAAATCACTGTTCTATTGGTGCTTCTCTGATCACTGTGGTGCCACTACAGCCTCCCTCCACCACCTCGCTGCACCACCAAAGACTCAGGTCTAGCCACTGGCTACAGAAAGCATGTTAAGGCAGGCAGGTGCAGTGGAGATCTTCAGGCAGTCCGAACACCGCAGGTTCAGAGGGGGTGGCTCATTCACTTGGCACGTGACCGAACATGTGACGGAAGCAGATCAGGCTGGAAAATCAGACTGCATGCATACAGCAGTGTGGACAGGCAAAGCCACAATCCAACGCAGCATCCAGGAGAAGAACAAACTCAGCGGTTGTTGTCGCAATCGGCGGGCCTGGCCAGACAGTCAGCACACATGAATGATTGGCAGTACCTTCACCATCCAAAGGTCACCCTGCAGCACCCGAGCAGTCTCATAGGCCGCGACATCAGCAGGGGCCGCGGGTAAGAGGGGCTGGCATTAGAGAGTGCCAATCCAAACAAGGTTGCTGTTGCTGTGATCAGGGGTCATTTTACCATGGATGTATACCTGAACTGCAGTTAAAGTTTAAAGGCACTCCAAAATTAAGCAGCCATGATGAACAGCTTGCTCGTGCCTCCCCCCTTCTACTTTTTGAGGGAGTAAACAACCAATCTATGTTTACCCGTTCTACTCCATTCATTAATTTATGGACCTCTATCATATGTCCCCTCAGCTGTCTCTTTTCCAAATTGAAGAGCCCTAACCTTTTATGCCTCTCCTCTCAGGGGTATCCCTCCATCCCTTTTACTATTTTGGTGGCTCTTCTCTGTACCTTTTCTAATTCTGCTATATCCTTTTTAAGAAATGGCGACTAGAATTACACACAAATTGAAGGTGCAGTCACACCATGGAACTATACTTAAATTTGCGTGCATTGTTGACATATAAATCTAGACAGCTCCTTATAAAATTACCCCCTCAGAAAGCAAAATTGCTTTCCCCATTGACTTTAATGGACTTTAATGATCTGACTTGTCCAAATAATTCAGAATACAAATAAATGAACCAAACCTGTGATTTAACTAATCCTGATCTGAATAAAAAATGTTTGCCCTGCCTACCCCTAATCAGTTTTCAAATCTGTGAGCATGAATATTATTAGCTTTAAGTTAAGGCACCAAAGCCTTGTGACTTTAGTGAATGCTGTGTGAGGGTGTAATGGATTGAAACTGTAAATATATGAGTTTAGTACATGAACTACTTATTTACTTTACATTTGGAAATCAACCTTTCAGGCAGCCAACTAGTGAAAATATTTAGATCATAAATTATCTCAAGAGTCCTACAGCTCTTTCATGTAGTAATGCTTTTCCAGCCCATTTGTTATTCAGAATTTCACCGGCGCATTCTAATAGCAATAATTTATGTTTACCAAGTGAAACCTGAAGGGACAACTTGACACATTGACATTTAACACTGTGGTGAAGTAAAGTAAATTGGTGGTTTCAAGCTGCCTGTGCACTTAGATAATTTATGCGGCTTTTCACATATTGAACAATAACATTTGAATCCATAAACAAAAGCAAAGAACAATTGTCAGGTCGGAGGAACTTGGTCAATAACATGTATCTTTGTGAATTATTAAGCTACAAGAAGGAATAAATAAAACATTTTGTTTTGATAGTGTTATCTTCCAAATGTTCAACAAGCTCAATGTATAAAAAGTTACTCCCCAAGGAATCAAAGAACTTTGTTCTTTAATGCATTCTTTCATGATATAAAGAACAAACTCAGTGGCTGCAATGATATTATAATGCATAAAATTAGTGTTGAAAACAGATTATTTGGCAACTGGTGCATGAAAGCTGTTGTTAACTTACAGTACATGAGTTCTTCGTAACACATGTAAATCACAATTAATGCAGAAAAACCTGCTAATGAGGGCATGGGCTGCAAAATATGTGACATGCCTAATTCAATATTACCGTGAATAGAAATAGTGCAAGTCATTAAAAACAACTCCCATACTGAAGATTGCAGAACACTGAACTACACCTCATCGGACTATCACTTTCCTTGCTGTCAGATCTGCCCCTTTCAATGCATTTTACTCCCTTTAGCCCCCAAATTATTTAACACTTTCATGGCCTTGCTGACAAGGACAGTCTGAGGGGAATGCAGAAGGAAGCGGGGCCATGTGCAGAGACGATTGCAGGGCCGCATTTGCATAAGTCAATAGGGTTTGAATAGTGGGGGCTGAAAGCCGGGCCATGTGCAAAGAACACAGTCACTCAATGATAGGGCTGGCCCTGGCCACTGGAAACATTCAAGATCTTGGTCTTAGCTCTTATATTTATGCTGATGATATTTCACAGACATCTGGGATACCCAATTCGAAACTGAGGGGTATGTTTACTAAAAAGCATTAAGGGAGCACCAGAGATCGAACAAAAAAAGCAGCATAAAAAGGGTTTTTGCATGAGATAAAGGCTTGTGATGGGTAGTAGGCATTCCAGTAGTAAGGGTGCAAGGGCCTGCTTATCATGCACTAACAGGACACGGGCGTTAAGGTGATCCTGTGTACCTTAATGCCCAAAAATGGCTGTCACCTTAATGCTGGATAAGGGAACCCCAGCAAAATGCAATGTGAAGCTGATGGATGGAAGGACAGGTACGATCTGATGAACCGGACAGATCCAAGGGCATCCAACGTGTCAGTCAGAAAGTGGGATGAGCATGTATGAGGCAGTTATACTGAGTCAGTGAGGGGTGCCCACGTAAAATGCTGTAATGTCATTGTGTGGCATAGGATGGGGAAGACGTGTCCTACTGTGGAGCCTACTGAGGCAATGGAGGGTTAAGTGACTTGCCTGAGGCCACAAGGAGGAGCAGTCATTGTATGAAGGCTTTGTCATGCACAAAAAGCCTCTATAAAGGTACCCCATACAGCGTGAAAGTGGGAATCAAACCCTGGTCACTTTGTTTCTAAGCCAGTGTTCTAACTATTAGGCTACACCTCTACTTGGGTGCCATATATCTGCAGTGTGAAAATGTATGACCCTATGCAATGGTGTACAACAGAGCCTAGAAAGTCATGCTGTTAGAAGGGCATGATCTGAAATATCATGCTTGCAGACCCAATGTGCTATGGAAACACAAAAAAAAGCAGAAGAACGTATGTCTGCCAGTCAAAGCAGACCCTGGACTGTTTCTGCCATTCAAATGAACTGAGTGTATTGCGGGCTAAGTGAAAAGAGTTTTGAATGACCTCTAATTGTATTGTGGGCTAAGTGAATATGTTTTTTGAATGACCTATAATGTTGTTTCCTTCTTCTGGTTGTAAGATCTAACCATTACTGTTTCATTCCCGTGAATGTTTGAATTACACTGGTCAACATTGAAATTGTTACTGACTTTAAAAGGCCCTAATCTGTAGTATCTTGGTGAGCTGAACATGAATATAACATTAAAAACATTTTATTGGCTCTCGTTTTGAAGATATTGCATGTAGTTCATTTTTGATGTTTCACCATGTAAATTTATCCTGTAGGACATCAACAACATCCCAAATAAGCCTTGAATGATGTAATATTGCATCACATTGCATAATACTAGCATGCACACATCATCTAGAGTTGATTGCTTCATTTTCTGATGCAATGCAATATTACTACCAGACGGCTGCTGAAGCCATCTGACGTCAGCAGTGTACTATACGCAGTCGAAAAGGAAAGTAATCTGGTATTCTGTTCCGATATTGAAAGCCTCATGAATGCCTTAAAAATCACTCATGACCCACAAGACTGGAGACTATTTATAGACTCTTCAAAACTGAGTCTGAAGGCTATGCTTTTGAACAATGGAAACCGTCTTCCCTCTATTCCAGTAGTGCATGCCGTCCACATGAAAGAGACATACGAAAACTTAAAGCATCTACTGACTTCCATTAACTATAACAAGTAGCACCTCTGTGGTGACTTGAAGGTAGTTGCCCTTTTAATGGGACTGCAGCAGGGATATATAAAATACATGTGTTTCTTATGTGAGTGGGATAGCCGAGCATGGGATTGGCACTACTTGCGGAAGGAATGGAATCGTAGACAAAATGTAACAGTTGGAGAGAAAAATGTAACAGTTGGAGAGAAGAATATCCAGCACCCAGCTCTGGTTGAGGCTCACAAAATCCTGCTACCACCCCTTCACATCAAACTAGGTTTGATGAAAAACTTTGTGAAAGCCATAGACCACACTTCGCTAGCTTTCCGATACCTGCATGAAAAATTCCCTCAACTCAGCGAAGCAAAGATTAAAGAGGGAGTTTTTGTGGGTCCTCAGATTCGATAGCTCTTCAAAGATGACTGGTTCAACAACTTGCTGCAGTGTGATGCGAAAAAAGCATGGAATGCTTTTTGCCTAGTGTCAACAAACTTTCACGGGAATGTTAGGGCAGAAAACTACAAGGAACTAGTAGAAGACATGCTGATGCAGTATCAGAAACTTGGCTGCAATATGTCTCTAAAGATCCATTTTCTTGATTCCCATCTCGATTTCTTTCCTGACAACTGTGGTATGGTTAGTGATGAAGAGGGCAAACGTTTTCACCAGGATATCGCAATGATGGAGCAAAGATACCAGGGAAAATGGTCCACTACAATGCTGGCTGACTACTGCTGGACACTCCTCAGAGAAGCTCCCGAACAGCTGTACTAGAGACAGGTGAAAAAAAATCTAAGAAGTAGTCTATGACTTGGTTTTTTACAGGTATTAACTGAAGGCCTATTATATATTTACTATTGACATGCATTTCGTGATGTAAACATTAATTCTTGTAGACTACAAAAAAACTAGAGCCAACTTTGCAATTTCACTGTCATATTCGTGTTCAGCATATAAAAATTGATAAGAAATTACTATTTTTATTTCAGTAACATGACTTTTGTAAACATTTGTTGACCAGTGTTATGAAATGAAACACCAATACAATATACAATTTTTAAAAAATGTGGACTGAGTATCCCACAGCCATAAACAGAACAAGTGTGATTCAAACCCTCAGCTATTGCTTATTGAACCAGTGTTCTATATTTATATATCGCTTTTCACCAGGTCAAAGTGGTTTCCATAAAACAAAACAATTTACATTGAATGTTTGTTATACAAGAAACATTGTAACATTTAAACATTCAAACATTTTTCTAATATAACATTTTAACATTTAATTAATATTAAGTAACTATTAACATTTTAACTGATATATACATCTATTCACATTTGTGAGATTATTGAGGTTAAGTTGTTTATTTGAAGAGGTTAGGTGAGGGGGCCAAAGTGTTCTGTGAATTGGTAAGCCTTTAAGTGTTTGCGGCATGTAGGGAGGTTGGTGATGTTTCCTAGGGTGTACAGGAGAGAGTTCCATAGGGATGGGGCGTACAGCTCAAATGTTCTGTGGCATGTTTGTTGATTGTATTTACGTTTGGTTTGTAGTATGTTGAGTTTGCTGATAGTAGTCTGTTTTCATGGTCTGGATGTTTGTGGTTTCTATAGTAGGGATTTGAGACAAATTTCTTGTTGGGAGTGAAGTGCTTTGTGTGTGAGGAGGAAGCATTTGTAATTTATTCTGCTGGTAAGTGGCAGCCAGTGTAAATGCTTTAGGATGGGGGTGATATGATCGTACTTATTTGCTCCTTGTATGTATGTGCAGTGGTGTCTAGAGAAGTTTGTAGAGGGAGGTGTGTTGATTGAGGTAGTCCTTGGTAGATGTTGTTACAGAAGTCTGCGTGAGGGAGGGTGAGGGCTTGTAGTGCAGATCTAAAGTCTGTTGACTCTAAGGGGGATGTTTACTAAATCGCGTTAGTGCAGTTCGCGTTAGTATTCGCGTTAAGAAGACAAACCCCCAAATAAGGAGATGGGCAGGACAACAGAAGATCTAACGCGCGGTACAGAACTAACGAGCGCTACGTGGCGCGTTAGAGGAGTCACCGCGCGTTAAGCATAAGAAGCCTCGTAGACATACCTGACCCATACAGAGCTGTAGCATAATGGTTACTGCAGTGACTGCTGATACGGGCAGCATGGGTTCGAGTCCCCAGGGTGCCAGATGCAGAAGGCTGGCTGATATAGTAACCTGTATATGATACAGTGAGGGAAGGGGCATTTATTTGTTTCCTTTTGGAGGGGTGCAAGCAAACACACCCACACATCAGATAGTGAGTGAGGGGCCCTATATTATCTTTCATGTATGTGCTGCAAGGTTGCTAGCAAACACACCCACACAGTGGTGTCCACAAAGTTGCTGCAGAAGGCACTCCATAACGCACAACATAGGCCACACTATAAAGTGGAGTGTCCACAGAGGCACATCAAAATGTCCCCCATAGAGCAGTCCATAAGGGAACATAAAGGGAGCCAGATAAGGTGACACATGGCGCACCCTATGACGCTCATTACGGTAATATCACGCTTGAGAGGCTGTCGCTGGTAGTAGTCCTGCGTATGTAAAAGATATAATGCGGCAGACACCCCTATAAAAGGAGTCCATTGTGGGTCTGAACCCATGACTACTGGTGCCACAGCTCATTGTCAATCCTAGCCCCCCCCCATCAGCCCATATCTAGTCATTTCCTAGCCCCACCATCAGCCCATGTCAAGGCATAGCTCCCCTCCACTCAGCCCATTACCAGTCCTATCCTAGCTGTTCCATCAGCCCATTTCCAGTCCTAGCAACCCCCCAACCTATTACCAGTCCTAGCCCCCCGTCAATCACCTCCCAGTCTTAACCCCCATCACCCCATTTTCAGTTGAAGCCCCCCCCTATAACCCATTACCAGTCCTGACCACATCAGCCCACCTCAGGTCCCAACCCCTCCCCATCAGCCCATTTTCTGTCCTAGCCCCCCTATAACCCATTATCAGTCCTACCTCCCCATCAGCCCACTGCCAGTCTTAACCCCCCCCAGCCCATTGCCTGTCTTAACCCCCCTCCCTCCCTCCCTCCCTCATTGCCAGTCCTAACCTCCCTCCCTCCCTCCCTCCAGCGCCCATTGCCAGTCTCAACCCCCCTCCCTCCCTAGCCCTTTGCCAGTCCTACCGGCCCCCCCCCCTCGGCTGATGGCAATTTAAAAACCAAATAACGCTTGCCACTGCCACGGTGGCGGCATGGAGTGTCCCGCGGGGCTCCCTCTGCCCGGCGGGACTCTCCCGGTGCGGCTCAGCCCCTCTCTGCCGGCTTGCAGATACGCGAAGGGAGAGAGAGTCACCCTCGCGTCTCTGTTAAGCCCGCAGGTGCTGATGGGAAATCGTCCATCTGCCCCTGCGGGCTTAACAGACGCAAGGGAGACTC
Organism: Ichthyophis bannanicus; assembly: GCA_033557465.1. NCBI lineage: Eukaryota > Metazoa > Chordata > Amphibia > Gymnophiona > Ichthyophiidae > Ichthyophis > Ichthyophis bannanicus. The sequence continues at coordinate 861,615,182 of CM066032.1, forward strand.
TCTCCCTTCGCGTATCTGCAAGCCGGCAGAGAGGGGCTGAGCCGCGCCGGGAGAGTCCCGCCGGGCAGAAGGAGCCCCGCGGGACACACCATACCGCCGCCGCGGCAGCAGCGGCCACTTTTATATTATTTCTACCAATTACGAAAGGGAAGAATGTTCTTTGCGCGGGGCCCCCCGAAACGCTGGGCCCTGTGCAAAACACATTCCTGCTCAATGGACGGGCTGGCCCTGGGTGCACCCTCTGTGTTTCCCCCCTAACCCCACCGGTACATACACACCTCAGCCGCCCTTCCCTTGCCACCACAGGCCACCAATATGGGACACGGCTGGATAGGATACACAGGCCATCCACTTCCCCCCGCCATATGTCCCATTGTCACTCTGTGCTGTCTGCCCCGCACCTACCAACACACATGCTGTTGCACGTCAGTCAGGCACGCCACTCCCCACCCCTCTTGGTGGGCCACCCACACAGCAACGTAGCTGTGACATGTCTGTGGGGGGTGCCCACGCCACATACCTTACCTGTTCGACGTCCACCCTTGGCCCCAGTAGTGCCCACTGCCACACCCATCACTCGCACACCACTGTCAACAGGCAATGAGGGACATCTGACCAACAGGTACATATGTTTCAACCAACATTTATAACTCTTTTTTAAAACATATTTACATTATTTACAGTTACACAGACACGTGACATCCGGCTGACATGGCCCATGCTGTCAGTTGATGGCCGGCATGGCCAAACACGCATGCCACTGCAAATTGCAGTGTCCGCTCCCATCCCTGTGGCCAATGTGGTGGACATTCAATGGCACGGTGCGTCACAGGGTGGGTGTGCCATGTGTCCCCACACATTACACACCCTGGGGACCCCTGTTGGATGGTGGCTGACCGTCTGTGGAACGGCCAGGGCGGTCATCCCGCTCCCGCAGACGGTCAGCCACCATGGACAGGGTTGCCAGCACCTGGCCCTGGATTAGGGCGAACTGCCTCTGGGCTTGTGCCTGGGCACGCACAGCTGCAGCCAGGCGCAGGCCGCACATGCAGCCGCACAGACACACATCTCCCCGTGTCTGTGTGGCTGCATGGACAGCAGACCTGCCTGCGGCCATGTGTGGCAGGCACACGTCCAGAGGTCCTGCCGCGCCCTGATCATGGGGCAGGTGGCTGGTGCCCCCAGTGCCCTGTGGCGGAGCGTGCCATTGGGGAACTGCCCTCGCCCCACCCCCTCCGCTGGACATCCCCTCCCTCCCCCCTGCCCCCAACACCCTCCCCACAACCCCATCCCCCTCCCCCCCTGCCTCCCCCTCCCCCCCTGCCTCCCCCTCCCTCTCCCTGCCTCCCACCTCCCCCCATTCCTCTTCCCTTCCACTCACATCCCCCCCCTCCTCATCCTGCTCCCCAGGCTCCACACCATCAGTCCCCATTTCCCTAGCATCCCCCACATTCCCTCCCATCTGGCCCCCATCATCACCCCCCTCCTCCCCCTCATCATGGCGTGGGGATGCGCGCTCATTCCCATCCTCGGCTCCCCACTCTGGTCCGCCATCCTCATCCTCGTGCTGCTCCTGGTCTCCCTCCCGGGCCGCAACGTCTGGGGGCTCCTCCGGCCCCTCGTCCACGTTGGCTGCACGTGCATCAGCTGTGGGAGAGATAACACATGTCATCCCCTGGGGAAACATCCTCTTCCCCTGTCACTGTGGACCTGTGGTTCCACCACTCGTTCCCCTACATGTCCATGTCGCGGTACTCACCATTCTGCTGTGCCATCCTCTCGCGCTGCACCCTGGCAATGAAGCGGGGGTACCGGGCCCTCAGCTCGCGAGCCTTCTTTCGAAGGTCCTCCACCTGTAGGGGTGACAACGAACATTGCCCTTAGCTACCGTGGGGACACGTGGTGGGTCCCTGCCTCTGCATCTACCACTCTCATTGCATACAACAAGCGCCTGCCCCTATTGGGTGGGCGCTCATGCCCCCTTGCGTTAACGTGTGACAGCCCCATGTGTGGGCCACACACACATCACCCTGGTCGGTGCACCATGTGCACTGTATGTGCGGCCCACGTACATAACACATCACAGCTGTGTGTGCCACCTACACACATCTGCATGTGCCAATCAGCCACATTTTGGGTGGGAGGTTGTCACCTACAGTCCTCACTAGGATGCCCTTAGGCTGTGGTTTTTCCTTTGTGATCCCATACAGGGCCTGTTTCCCAGGGAACAGGGTCGGTGCTGGGGACCCCTTTAGGGGCCTACATCTGCTTGGAGCTGGGGTTTGTGTTATGTGCTCACAGAAGGCACCAGCAGACAGTGGGCAGGGGTGCTGGGTGATTCCCTCATATGGGGCCTACATCTGCTTGGAGCTGGGGTTTGTATTGTTTAATCACACAGTGCACCAGCAGACAGTGGGCAGGGTGGAGGGGAGTTGCCCTCATGTGGGGCCTATATCTGCTTGGAGCTGGGGTTTGTGTTTTGTGATCACAGAAGGCACCAGCAGACAGTGGGCAGGGTGGGGGAGAGATGCCCTCATTTGGGGCTTGCAGCATCAGAGGATGCATTTTGCAAATGTGTTGGTTAAAGGAGACATGGTGCAGACCCCCTTCCTTTCCTGTTGGCCTGAGAGGTGGGACTGGGGTGTCTTGTGGATGGGGGACATCCCTGGCCTGCAAAGGCACCCTATACCATACCTCTGTGATCTGTGGTGCTGCTCTGCCATGGTTGCAGCTACCCCCTTGGGGCAGGGGTGCCTTTTTCAGGGGTGTGTGGCAGACTTTGCTAGCCGCAGGATGTGTCAGCACCTGCTATTCCCTGTCAGTGCATTGTGTATTTGTGCTGACGTTACTGGGTGTGTTTTGTTTTGTCTCATCATTTGGGGGACTTGTCCCCATGCACTTACCTCACGTGGGTAGTCTGAGCTCCTGTTGAACCTATGGGCCAGGCGCTCCCAGGCCCTCCTGACCCTTGCCAGGTTCTGCCTCCTGGATGAGCCAGGGAAGAGCCTCTGCTGGCGGAGGCAGAACAGCTCTGTCAGCAGGTATATGTCACGCTGGCTGAAGGGAGGCTTCCTCGACATAGATGCCATTTCTTCCAAATGCCTTTGCTGCTCAGCCACGTGCGTTGCTCGGTGCGTAGCCACGTGCGTTGCTGGGGGCGTGGCCACGTGCGTTGCTGTGGGCATACGTGCGTGCGTTGCTGCGGACGTACATCATAGGAAGATGTACAGAGACAGAGCACTAACACAGAGCTATAGCACAATGGTTAGTGTACTGACCACTGTTACAGGCAGCATGGGTTCGAGTCCCCAGTGTGCTGTGAGAGGGCATGTTTTCCTTTACATCGAGTACTCCATACAGAAAGAGACCCTCGCAGTGTGTGTAACAATGTACGTTGGGGTGCGCGTAGCGTCACGCGTACAATCGTGCGTGGGTATGTGTGTTTTTACCTGTGTGGGTATCATATATGACAGACTCGGTAGGGTGTCCTGCACCTATGCACAATGCTAACAGATGTACGTGGGATGGCCTATGGGTTATCAAAGCCTGTGAGCAGGCGCTGGATTCCCCAGGGTTGGGTTGCGCCAGTCACACCCATGATGCACTGCACATGCAAATCAGCTGTCCACAGATAAACACAAGATGGGGAATGCACACCCACAGCACCTCGGCCTGGTAGGGGGGAAGCGACCATGTGCACCCCCACAGCACCTCGGCCTGTAAGGGGGTACTGACCGTGTGTTGTACCGGCACAGGGTGGCCACACACCGTCACAGCGTGTGGGTACTGTGCTCACCCTGAGGGTGCAGTGAGGCGCCAAGCACCAGGTCCACAGCAACGTCCATGGCTGAAAGAGGCCATGGTGCAGGTCCACAGCAGTGTTATAGTGTGAGACAGGTAGTTTCTGCAGTAACACCTTGGACATCTCTGTCTGTATCAGTCAGGTGTAGCCCCCATGGACCCCCCAGGAGGGCCCATGCACCACCACTCCCTCCCCCAGGGCGGCAAACAGGGTCTCCTATCAAAAGATACAACATCTACCTCCCTGCAAGGTGGACATAGAGGGGAACATCAACCCCAGTCCTGCTGAGGGACACACACCCCACAGAGCAGTCAATGCAGCTCTGTACACATCCAGAACACAATAGCAGACAGACATTAGGCCTAGATATGGCATGCTGCACCCCACCACTATCTGATATTCCCCTGGTGCAAGCCATCAGCCACTGCACCCTGCAAGCCACTCCATCACAACACATACCAGCTGCAAATAGTCTGCTAGTGCCCAGTGGAGATGCCTGCACCCAGAACTGGGATGTCAGCATACACAGTCAAATCAGTGACAGGGCCCCATAAGGCAACCCATATATATCACATGAGAGAAATACTAGATAGCACTATGGGGGTGCCTAGCCATGCTGTGGTCACTGCACAGTCAGGGTGAGAGTGATCTCTCAGCAGCACATACTGAGGTCACCCTGTCTGTGTAGGTGGTGGCCGGCCACTACAATGTGCCTGTCATTGCCCTATGCCCTGTGCAGATGCGCCCTGGCCAGGCCACCCTGTCCGGCCTCTACCCATGGTACCTTGCTCCTCATTATGCACATTGGCAGCCCAATACTGGCAACATTGCTGGCAGTGTGGCCTGTGGAAGGTGTTTGCAGCCACCACACACTGGATAGACAGACAACCACCCCCACACCGATGTCACCATTGTGCTACTATAGAGGTGGTCAGCAGGCATACACACCACACCAGTCCTGGGCATGGTACAGGCATGGATATGGTACACAAGACTGTTGGGGGGTCACTCCCCAGGGTGGTGAACACTGTCAGAGACCAGACCTGCAGCACACACCGCAGACATCAGAATGATTGTTATAGTGGAGCTCAATGAGCAAAATGTGCTTAACAGAGGAATTGATATCTGCCAGTTCTCATAGCAAACGTTTGATAGCTGTGTACCATATACCCAGGTGTAGGGTGGCATTGCTAAGGTATGCAACTGCTAGTATTGGGAGATACAGGCAGGACCCAATCTCTTGCCTCTCCAGGTGGCATTGGCCAATGGGGCCTGTGGGTGGGTGTGTGGCCCTGTTGGCTGCTGCTTTATGGCAGAGTTCCCCAACTCCAGTCCTGGTGTTCCAAACACTGTTCGGGTTTTCATGCTGTCCCTCATAAATATGCATGAGCTACATCTGCATAACATGGGGGTGGTGCATAGCTATGCAGCACAGGCATCTTTATTGGAGGCAGCATGAAACCGGAATGTTGTGGGGCCCTCCAGGACTACATTTGCGAAACTCTGCTTTACGGTAATGTGCCTGTTTCTGGTGTGGTAAAATATAGGCCATGTGTATGTTCTCTGCAATAAAGGTGTGTCTTTACTATCAGTGTTTAGTAGTGGGTAAAGCTATGGGGTCTGGGTTGCCAGGAGCCCCAGCTGGGATTTGAACCTGTGACCCTCTGGTCTTACAGGCACTGGCTGTGTCTGTTGCACCACACTGTAGCCACAGAGACAGTGCAGTCCCTGGAGTTAGTTAAACCGGCCTGACGAGTCAGAAACCCTGCTCTGCAACAGGTTTATTGTGACCTCATTTACCTTGTATGCAGACAACGGTGCACATAAACCTCAGAGAATACCTCACAAAAGGGGCACACACCCATAACCAAGCTGGGCAACAATGATATCATTGGGAAACATTACACAACACTCCCACGACAATCCATTACAATGAAATGATATTTAAAAGGGTCTGTGAAGCGTAGACCCTTCCACACATCATTTCATTTTTATTTGGTGCTTTCCAGGCAGTGTTGTTCCTTGTTGCCCATTGCTATCACTGTTGCCCATCTGTATTATGCTTTTTAAAATGTTTCCTGTGGTCATTTTTAACGTTTTATGTGTTATTTTGTTCAGTGCACATGTATCACACTGCTCACGTTTTGTGGGTTTCCCCGGTTTTTCTATACATTGCTGACGGAAATGGTTTCTCTTCCCTTTAAATGCCTTTAACGGCAGGTTTTCATTCGCGTTGGAATTGAGCTCAGAAATTCAGCGCGTTAGTGTGAAAGGAGCCTCTCCCCGCCCACTCTCCGCCCATTGACCCCTTCTCTCCACCCACTCTCCACCTTCTGCGCTGTTTTAACGCGCCGCGGAGCTTTACGATCGTTAACTACGGTTAACGCGCGTAGTATGACGTTAACGGTCGTTAGCGCGTCGGTACGCGCGTTATACGGCACTTACAGTCGTTAACGTCGTATAACGCGCGATAGTCACGTTTAACGCACTTTAGTAAACATGCCCCTAAAAGTGGTCTAAGTCTCTGTAGGGTCTTTGTTTTGAAGTAGATTGTTCTTGCTGTCATTGTTATTTGGGTTTTGAAGGATAGTTGCTGGTCAATCATGATGTCAAGGTATTTCAGCTCAGTTTTTAAAGTTATTGGTATGTTGTTTAGTTTTATGGTAGGTGGGACTGTGAAGGAGATATCTCTTGTAATTTATTATTATTATTACAATTTCTTATATACCGCGCTATTTAGCATCAGTGCGGTTTACATTATAACTTAACGACCATAACAACAAGCTGTCAGGTTTACATCGAACAGGAGTATAAACATGGAAAACAGGGTCAACTATATACATAATCTATTTACATTGGAAGGATAGATAAAAGTCAGATAATGCATGTAGGTCTTTTCTAACTAAATTGGGTCAATTCCTGGAGGGTATATCTAGGATCAATTGCTGTCAGGTAAGTGTTGGAGGAACAAGTGGGTTTTGAGGGCCTTCCTGAACTGATATAGGCTGGCTATGGCCCTAATGTCAGGGGGTAGAGCATTCCAGCATTTGGGTACGTAACAGCTGAAAGTCCTGTTTGTGGTTGATAAGTTGTACTTTGTCGAAGCCTTTGGTATTGCAAGCAAGTTTACAGCTGTTGATCTTCTGGATCTGTTGGGAGGGACAAAGTGGATAAGATGAGTGAGTGAGGAGGCTGAAATACCTTTGATTGCTTTGAAAGCTAATAGAAGGGTTTTGAAGGTGATTCTCCCATTGATTGGTAGCCAGTGCAGCTGTTTGAGAATGGGGGTCACGTGGTCGTATCTGGATGCTCCGTAAAGGATCCTAGCTGCGGTGTTCATGGCCAACTGTAAGGGGGTTAATGTGGATTGGGGGAGACCTTGTAAGATGGAATTTGCAAAATCAAAGTGCGGCAGTATCAGCGCTTGATATATGGTTCGGAAGTCATCTGGGTCCAATAGGGAGCGTAGGTGCTTGAGAGAGCGTATTTTGAAGTAGACGGCTTTGACTATGTTGCTTATGTGGCTTTTCAAGTTAAGATGTTGATCCAAAGTAACTCCCAAATATTTTATTGCATCTTTGGTTTGCAAATCAGCTTCATTGACACTGACATGGGATGGGGGGGTAAAGTAGGTGTCTCTGGTGATGAATAGCACCTCCGTTTTTTTATGTTGGATGCGAAGGTTCTGTGTTTGGAGCCAAGTTCTGTGTTTGGAGCCAAGTTGAAACTGCGTTGAAGCAGTCTGTGAGGGGGGTCAGGTCCATGTGAGTTGTGGAGAAGGGCATGTATAATAATGTAATGAACATAGTTTCTGTCTTCTTTAAGTTGATGGATAGGTTGTTGGTTGAGAGCCAGTGCATGATTTCTGTAAAACAGTCTCAAATTTGTTTGTAATCAGGTTGATTAGAGAAGAGTGAACAGTACAGCATAACATCATTGGTGTATATATGATAGTGGATGTTGTGTTTTTTAATTATTGTGCAAAGGGGTTGTAGGTATAGGTTAAAGAGGAGTGCGGAAAGGGTGGAGCCTTGACATACTCCTTGTGTTTTCTGGAATGGTTCAGATATGTTTGTGCCAATTTTTATTTGTTGTTTTCTTTCTGTAAGATATGATTTGAACCATTTGAGTGCTGTGTGCTGCATTCCAAATAGTTGTAGTCTCTGTAGTAAGATGATGTGGTTGACTGTGTCGAATGCTGAAGAGATGTCAAGGAATAATAACAGATAGGTTCATGTATGATCTTGAATTCCCTTGGTTATGGTGTCAACGAAGCAGGTCATGAGGGTTTCAACACCATGCAGTGGGCAAAGTACATGTTGTTGGGGATCCAGTGTATAGTTTTTGTCTATATGATTTTACTGTTGGATCTGTATGGTTTTCTCTATGACTTTAGCCAGAAATGAGAGGCTGGCAATAGGCCGGTATGATTCTGGGTCTGCTGGGTGTAGGTTTGGTTTCTTCAGTGTAGGGCAGATGGAGGAGATCTTAAGATTGGGAAGAATTATTCCTTGTTGGAGTGTTTTATTCACTATCTTGACTAGGAACAGGTTGATTTCTGTGCTTGTTGATTAGGGGGACATGGGTCTGTTTGTGGGGTGTAATGCTTATCTTTGTTAGGATGTTTGTGATGTTTTTGGTATCAATTGTTTGGAATGTGGGCCAGCAAGTCCCTTTGGTAGTTGTCTTGGTGAGGGGTGGGATGTTGTGAGTAGGGTCAGCTAACTGTTGGTGAGTGATATTGATTGTTTGGTTGGGGTTTGTGGGTGTTTCTGTGAGTTGTTTTACTCTGTCAAATAATTCTCTTGGGCAGTTTATTGCTGTGTAGATGATTTTTGAGTGGTATTCTTTCTTGACATGATCTGTACTGGTATGATAGAATTGAGGGAGTATGAGGAATTTGTTCCTGTCTTCTTTTGAGGTGGTTTTCTGCCATCTTCTCTCAGCTCTTCTCAGTTCTGTTTTTATTTTTCGGAGGCTGTAGGTGTACCATGGGGTTTTACAGGTGTAATGATTTTTGCTGGGGGTGTTGGTGCTTTTCTGGTAGTTTTACTGTGTATCCAATCACATTGTTCCAGTTTTTGGTTAGTGTTGTCGTGTCCATTGTTTTGATGGTCAGATATAGTAGAGTGTTTTCTAGAAAGACAGTCTTGTTGAAACTTTTGAATCTTCGTGTTGTTTGTTGGTGATCTGCTGTTTTTGTTGGTGATTTTAGGGGTAAGCTAAAGGAGATGAGACTACGGTCTGCCCAAGGTAGTGTGTGTGTTTTTAGGGAGGGGGGAACTGGTGTGGATGGGGTGAATATTAGGTCCAGGGCATTTTCTCTCTAGTGAGTGGGGAGGGTCACTCTTTGGGTGAGTTCCATTGATTCCATCACTATGAGTAATGAATCAGCTACTGTTATTGCTAGGGAGGGGAGGATGGAGTTGCCGAGTATAGTCAGGTCTTTTTTAGATTTTGAGTGTAAAATGTAGTTTTTAATTACTGCTGATAAGTCATTTGTTGATGATGAGGGTGTTCTGTACTTGATGCTAATGGCTATATAATTATTTGTGATGGTGATTGTGTCAACTTCATCTGTGTTGTTGGCTGATAGAGGTCAGAAATGCAGGTGTGTTTTGGTTAGGATTAGTACTCTTCCTCCTTTTCTGTTGTTTCTTGTGCAATTGTGCATTGGAATAGAGAGTAGCCATCTATTTTTATTTGATTGACAAGAACGTTTCCTCTGTGTCTGAGAACCAAGTTTCAGTTATGCACAGAATATCTAGTTGGTATTCTGCGAGCAGGTCAGTGATTGTCTGTCATTTGTTTCTGACAGACCTGGCATTGATTAGGGCACAGTAGATTGCCTGTGTTGTTTTGTCTGTGTAAAGGGTGTCTGGGGGGGGGGGATGTATGGAGAGGGTTGTATAGTTATGACTCTACTTGTGTGTGTTGTGTACAGTTGGGATGTGTGAGTAAGCATGATGGGGGTGTTATAATGTAGTTGTATGTTGTGTAGTGATTGTATGGTATGAGTTTGAGGAACTGTGGTGTATTTGGATTATTGTGTGCTAGTGTAAGAAATATGAGAGTAAGAATTGAGTATAATGATAGGTAAAGGGATAGCATGTTTGTTTTATAAAATAATCTTGGAATAACAGCTTTACAGTTGGTTAAACTTTGTTTTTGGGTGTAGTTTCAGGTAGTGGAGGTAGGTGAGAGTTAAGAAATTAGTTTTGCACAAATTGATTGAATTGTTGCAAGTTAATAGCAGTATTTTGGACACAAGAGATGTTAATTACATAGACGTGGGATATGGTGGGTAAAAAGTAGCTGATACAGTATTTATCTGGTATTAAATGATTTTTTTGGGTGGTTAAACAGTGTGAATAAACGTTATAGTCTTTATTCATTTTTTTCTTATTGGTGATAAGGTTCCTTTTCTTTGTTACTTGCAGTTTCTGTGTCTTCTGTGAGGTCAGCTGTTTAGTGGCTCCTTCTTCTTGGTGTGAGAGTGTCTTTTGTCACTGTATTGGCTGCTTGCCTGGGTGTCAGTGCTGGCTTGGTTTAGTGGTGGTATATGGGGAATTGTTTGTGCTCTTTTTTGTCTTCATTCCTCCATCTTGATCTGTGTAGATGATTGAGTGTAGATGCTATTGCTGTGTGTTGCTCAGTGCCCTGCTCAAGATCCATGCCTATGGGCCCTCTGACAAGGCCCTCTGGTGCGGGCCCGCCAGGGACGGGTGCGCCTACCAGTGCTCAATTTAAATGGTACTCCTTGGGTGTGGTGGCCCAGGTCGGCCTTGTGGAGGTGATTGGAGAGGGGCTTGCCTTCCCACTCGCCTCCCTGATGCCAATCCAGACTCTGTGGGGACAAGGGAGTCCTTCGTGCCTGATGGCGCTCAATTTAAATGATGCTGCTTGGGTGTGGTGGGCCGGGTTGACCTTGTGGGAGTGATCATGGAGGGGCTTGCCTTCACACTCACCTCCCCGATACTGATCCTGGCTCTGCGGGGGTAAGGGAATCCTTTGTGCCTGCCGGCGTTCAATTTAAATGGTGCTGCTTGGTGAAGTGGGCCGGTTCAGCCTTGTGGGTTCAATTGGGGAGGGGCTTACCTTCCTGCTCACCTCCCCGATGCTGATCCTGGCTGTGGGGGCAAGGGAGTCCTTTGCGCCTGCCAGCGCTCAATTTAAACGGCACTTCAAACATTAGGCTACACCTCCACACAGTACTGCTCTGCGATGTCTATAGTCAAAGAGACTGCCTTCAATGGGTGAAATCCAGGACATGAAATAATGTGGCTGGCACATTCTGAGACAGTGGTACACCACACCTAGGACATGTTTACAACTGCACACATGCAGTACTGTAGTTGCGCAACATGCACACTACTGCAGGATACAACTCTTGTCCAAAGACCAAGACAAATATTGAGGTCAAGATACCAGTCCCTCCACTGTACTCCCAACGGCAAACTATAGTTACACGCAGGGGTCCACTTTTCCACAGTGTTGCACTAACCCCAGACACAGCATATGTGCAGGGCATGCAGTCCCCTGTGACCTGCTACACATGGTGAGATGGGTACACCTGCACATACACAGAATGTAAATCACATGAATGATGCATGTAGTTCATAACAGACCATGCTGGTCTCCCCGGTGGGCCATGCACACATGTCCCAGAATCATAGATGACAAGCAGGTACTAGGCAATGCCCCAGTGATCACAATCACTACTATGGCTGCAATTTGTATTAAGTATGCCAGGATAGGTTAGCACCTCATTACCCATGCTGCATTGCACATTCTGAACAGCATTCTGCAACTGATAACCAATGGAGAATGCAGTGATCCACCAAATCAGCTCAGTAATACACAGGGACGTTATCTGCTTCAAGCATATAAGAGCTGCAAACCGTGCTACTGACCATTTTCAGGTGACTGATTGTGAGGGGGGAGCACACATGACCTGGGCCCCAGAGCTTGCGATGCAAGAGATGATCTCTCAAGGTTCTGGAGCAGGTCTCTATCATTACCAGTATACTGCAGGTATTGTCTGTGGTGTGTAATGCTAGTCAATTGATTATCTGCACATTAACAGCATGCTGGGGTGGTCTGTCATATCTGGCCTTTGTGTCTTGCTCCTGTTTGCCAGAGACTCTCTTATAACATCTCATAGTCCCCAAGGTTGTAGCAGCTGTTGCCAAGGAGCCTGCATGCAATGATTGGCACCAAGCAGATGGCTCTGCCAAGACCCTAGTTTTCTGCCCCCCTAACTACTTGTAGCCAAACATTATGGGAATTTCTATCAACTACAGCATTCACAGTCAGTGTGCATGTGTTGATCAATATTAAGCTGTGCCAGCCATTCACATGCCAACTGTGCCCAGTCTGCTAGTCACTACACACTGCATGTGCAAAGTAACTTTGTATACCCTGGCTTGTTACAAACATCATGGACAACAAGCAGCCTGTGCAATGATTGGACTACCAAGAAAGGAATAGCACCCATATCACTGCAGCTTCACATTGCATAGTACAATGTGGCTACATAGCTGTGACATGGTCAGAGTGAGATTGGCCTCTCAGCATGAAATGATGTGTGCACCCAGGCCATGGCTGTGGCATACCAACACTAAGATGGCTCAGCCATTGACCCAGCCTGTACAAACCACTATGTGTCATGTAATACCCACAATCCTCTGCCCCTCATTATATACCCTTTCAGTCTGAACGTAGGAATTGCTTATGCAATGCGAGCTACAGTGGGAAGTGGGCCAGAGACAGGCTGCGAGTGCATGCAGGGCCATTGTGGCCTACGTTATTAACATACCCCAATATGGTATCCCCCTACTCAGCTTTTGGAAAGTGAGGAGTGAACATATTGCCATGCTTGCACTCCCACAAATGGTCATGTTCCAAGCCATAGACACTGTAAGACTTGACAGTGAAGCACATGCATCTCCCATGCTGCTGGAGTATTGCACCCCTCCCCACCATAGTGTCTTGTGTCTTGACACATGCCAGGGTGCACATTGGGTTACTGCTGACACATACCCCACCACACTCTGGCTCTTTGTACTCTAACACCATCCTTGTGACTGGCAGACATGGTAATCATGCAGAGCCAGTGCAGCTGTCAAAGAGGCCCTCTAATGTAGCACATGCAGACACAGTGCATTGCTGAGGCTCACAATACTCTGGAGACACACAGACAATACACACATGATCCCACAGTAAAAAAAAAAGTGGTGCTGGTTGCTTTCCTTCCTGCCCCTTGGGCCACCTTAGCTGATCAAGCATTGTTAACATCTGCTCAGTGTGCTGGTGCTACCAGCCTGCCCTGCCATTCAGCCATGGCTAGTGGAGCTTGTCAGTGTGATGATGACTGTGTGGACTCTTGCTGGACAAATAGTTGTAGGTGGCACATGCTGATGCTGTCTCTGCAATGTAGGATAAAGATAATACACTAGAACATACAATTCCTGATCCACAGTCAGATCTTGAACTTATGGCACTTCTCTCATATACACACTGGCCTTGTATATTGAGCTACATAGCTTCCTTATAAATGCAACCATCCAAGGGTGTGGATGTGGTCATTGTCAGGGGGCATGCAGGCATGAGTAGGGGTATGGCTCTTTCTGATGAGATCTCTGCATGCTCTGTGGCACACTTGTCTGATAAGGTGTGTTTGGAGGGTGTGGGAGGGGACATGTTGTTTGGTCCGTATGCTGCAATGGCTTGCTATGCTGCTAGTACAACTTTATTCCTGTCATACACATGGGATCTGTCCATTCAAAGGGACAACTCATGATACAGGCACGCAAACATTGCATATCATGGCGGTACTACCAGAATGACCTGGGTCGCCCATACCTGGTGTGTGCCCTTAGGGCAGTTATGACAGTACCTCATATCTCACAAACCAACATAGCTGACGTTGATTCATATGTGGCTCAGTTGGTTGTTTCTGACTTGGGTCTTACTTATGGAGTTGTCACCGGTTACATCACAGCTTATGGTTGTCATCTGGCAGTTGAAGGGGCTGGCTGATCATTTCTCCTCTGACATGCCTTGTTATTCTACTGTGCTGTATTCCTTATTCAGTGGTACTCCCCCCCCCCCACACACACATGCACATATCCACTCAATATGTGTGGGTGGGGACATCCTGATCCCAGACCCAATGCATCACTCGGTTGACTAGTCTGGTGCCATGGTCCAACACTCATGGTAGGCAGCATGCTGCCTGATCCCTCCCTCCCTGCAATCATGGCACACCCACTGCTTTAGTGCTGCAGGTGGCCTCCTTGATGTTGCACACATGAAGCTGTGCATACCTTGACACTCTTGCCCTCTTCCACTGGAGTTTTTGGGCACATGTGCTGCAACATTAGATCTCAGTAAGGAGGAATCAACATGTGCTCTGCTGCCCCTGCAATCCCAATGACAGTGGCAAATATGGCATTGCACCAGACACACTGAGCCAGAACAATGCTTTGGTCTTCAGCAGACAGCAACTGCTGACAATGCCACCACCACCCTCCTATCATAATGACATGGCAACATGGTGGCAGTGGGGGTTGCGTGCCTCCTTTTCGCTAGGGGCAGAATGTCTGTGTGCTGCCACAGTCACTGTGGGGTCATGCCAGACTTCAAAAATGTGGATCCTAGGCAATAGCCAATTCAGCCTTGTAGATCAGCCAGCCCTACCACATCACCCATGTGACACCCCCTTTGCCAAATTTGCACTATGCTGTTGCTGCTAATGGAGCACTACTATCACTTTCTTGGGATCCCCTGTTTGTGGAGCACATTGCAGACCTTTAAATAAGCTCTCCCCCCTCAATAATACCCCTTTCCATGAGGTTTTATTGGCAATAAGGCTCCCAGTTCTGAGACCTCTAACGTATGATTGCGCAACTCAGTGGCAGGGGAGCACATGCTGTCAATGCCCACTCTCCATCCCATTAATGCCCACTCTCTACCTCCTTTCCCCTTAATGCTGTGGGCCCCTCTTATACTCGTCAATGCAGTGTTTTCAACACTTTCTCTAGCATTAACCACTCACAGGTGCTGATAACACACATTAAGATCACACTTGCTCCCTTACCACCCTTTACTAAACATACCCCTAAGTTACATAATCAGTTACAAGAAATGACTTGATGGATAGAGCATAATAAAGCTAGGTTGCATAATCTGAGGCAATATGATTTTACCAAAGGATGATCATGCCAAACAAATTTGATTGGGGTTTTGGGTGACCAGAGAACTAGATCAAGGGCATGCGATGGATATGATCTACCTAGATTTCAGAAAAGCCTTTGATATTGTTCCTCATAGACAACTTATCAATAAGGGGAAGGGTCTCAAGCTGGTGAACTGGATCAGAAATTGGTTGACTGATAGATAACAGAAGATGATAGTAAACGGAACTCACTTGGATGAAAAGAACGTGATTAGCGGTGTGCCCTAGTGATTGGTCCTGGGACCAGTACTGTGCAATGTATTTGTGAGTGATATTGCTGAAGGACTGAAGAAAAAGTCTGCCTTTTTGCAGATGACAAAAAATTTTGTAAGAATGGAC
The DNA here is from genome assembly GCA_033557465.1 of Ichthyophis bannanicus. NCBI lineage: Eukaryota > Metazoa > Chordata > Amphibia > Gymnophiona > Ichthyophiidae > Ichthyophis > Ichthyophis bannanicus. Next base: position 861,630,562 of record CM066032.1, read on the forward strand.
TCCTCTGAGGGAGTGGACAACATGAGGAAAGATCTATAAAATCTAGAAGAATGGTCTAATGCTTGGCAGTTAAGATTTAATGTGTCATGCACGTTGGATGCAGAAATCCAAGGGAATTGTATGTGATAGGGGGTGAGAGGTTGCTATGCACAGAACAGAAGAAGGACCTCAGAGTGATTTTTTCTGACGATCTCAAGGTGGTGTAACAATGTGACAAGACGTTGGCCAAAGTCAGAAGGATGCTGGGTTGCATATAGAGAGGAATAACCAGCAGAAAGGATGAGCTATTAATGCCTCTGTACAAGTCATTGGTGAAGCTTCACTTGGAGTATTGTGTTCAATTTTGGAGACCATATCTCACAAAGGATATAAAAAGAGTTAAAGTGTTTCAGAAAAAGGCAACCGCAATGATTTGGAGCCTACATCAGAAGACCTATGAGAAGAGACTTGAAGCCCTAAATATGTATACCCTAGAGGAGAGAAGGGACAGAGGAGATATGATACAGACATTTAAATACTTTAAGGATATTAATGAAACCCTTTTTCATAGAAGGGGAAGCTGTAAAACTAGAGGGCATGCTGTAAAATGAAGCTGCAAGGAGATAAACTTAAAAGCAACTTCAGGAAATACTTTTTCATTGAAAGAGTAGTGGATGCTTGGAATGCCCTCCTGATGGAGGTGGTGGGGGAAAATACAGTGATGGAATTCAAAATGGCATGGGACAGACACAGTGGATCTCTTTATAGCAAGAAATAATTTTGGGAAAGAAATCCAGTAAACCTAAGAGTAATTGCTAAATGCATTTTTGCCTACATATGTCTGTTTTTAGTTTGCATTAATATATTTCCTACTTGGTGAAAACCTATCTCTGTTCTGCATAGGTGACTGAGGCTATGTGGTCTGTTAGCATGGATTTTCTATGTAGGGATCTTCAGTAATCCGGTTTGTTCAATTTTTTGAATAGGAATATGGATGTTCTAGGGCCCACTGCAATATTTATGGTGCTGCCTTTTTCTGGGTACGCTCCATGATGTGTGAGTTTTGGAAGTTAGAGCTGTTATGGAATAGTAGATTTGGTCTATGGGTCCTGCACTCTGGGTTCTTGGTGTAGTTAACTGTAGGGTGTTGGTTTGGGGGGAGAGTACTGGAATATGTATTCTCTTTGAGGTTTGCAGTTTTGTGTTCTTTATGCTGCCAGACTAAAATTTAAAACATTTTGTCAGTTCAGATTCAAGGAAATTTCAAATTTTAAGGGAACATCTCAGTTTAATTTTGTTTAGTAGCCTGATAGCTTAAACTGCGGCTGAGTTCCTGACTTTTCCAGCACTAGCACAATCCAATCCAGACTTTGAATTCATGGCTACCAGGATTAATTTTTCGCATTTTATATCTTCACTCCTCATCAATAATCTGGTCATAGCAAAATAAATCTGATGTGCAGTTACTTATAATAGTTTGATTTGGAGGAAGGACTATGTAAGTGGCTTTTCATTAATCAAATTAAAGCTTTATTATTATGTTTGTTTTATTGTAACATCTGCTTTACTAAATTGCATGTATATGTTTGGAAGCCACCTAGGATTTTAGATGGGTGACATATACATTTTAAATAAAGTATACTAAATTTATGCAAATGATGCTACAGAGCGTCTCCGCACATGGCCCTGCATCACCATAATACCACCCCTGGGGAAAAATAGACGGGGGGGGGGGGGAACACTGGGAGGTAGAGGACAGCAGAACCTCAGATTGGAACCAGCACGATCAGAGAATAACATGGCCAGACAACAAAGATAGAAGATAATTTTATTTTCAATTTAATGATCAGACTTTGTGCTATCTTTATATTTTATACAGTATAGGGATATTGATCTCTTTTTATTTCTCTGGTGTTGCATTGTATGAAGAATCTGATTTCTTGAGGTTGCAGTTTAGTTTTTATCAACATATGTTTATTTTTAGCTTATGGTCACTTATTATGTACTTGGTGAGGGTCTGTGTTCTGAATGTGTGATCAAGAACAGGTGTTATATTAACACAAAATTTGTATGTAGGGATCTGTACTCTAGTCATCTGAATTGTTCAGGTTTTCAAATAGGTGCTGGATGTTCCAGGACCTACTGCAGTTATTTACAGTGATGCTTTTTTTGGGTAGGCTCCTTATTTGCGTTTTGGAAGTTGGTGCTGGTATAGTATAGTAGATTTGCTCTATAGAACCTCAGTGACTTAGTTGTAGGGTTTTGCATTAGTTTACAATATGCTTGGTACTGGAGAATGTCTGTTGTTATTAGTGAGACAACCAGAATCCAATTTTTTTTTTTAGATATTGAGGTCTGTGGGTGAATGTCCTAGTTCTGCTCTGCATCCATTGCTGAGGTAGAGGGTTTTGGGAATGCAAAATATATGTTTGAAAAGAAAAGCAAGAACCATAACACAGTTTATAATAACAAAATAAAAATGAGTTATAATTTAGTGTTATAAACTGTGCTGTGATTCTTGCTCTTTCTTTTAGTTCCTTGTTGTGTGAACATCTAGCATTTCCTCCACATTATCTAATCAACTTTTTGATTTGGTTCAGTCCTTGACTGGAGTTTTGAGTGCAGTTTCATCCCTTGCCTCAGGCAGCAAATTTCCCCGAGCAACCCCTGTCCCTCCCCTGATCACAAGCATTGTGACCAATCCTTTCTCCAATCTCAATCACAAGTAGTATCACTGATCCTCTGTCCCATCACTTCCAGTCACAAGCAGTATCACTAATTCTTCCTTCCACCCCTGATCACTTGGAGTATCAGTTCCCCCATGAGATTCAGCTTTTTCCAATTCTTGTCAATCTAGCTACCTTTCTGACTAGCTAATCATTGGTTGACTTTTAATAAGATGACAGTTTTCAGTGGAGAAAATACTGACAAATGTGCTTATCTACTCTACTGCAGACCTACTTCCCACATCCTTGGTAAAGAACCCTCATCTTGAACTTTCCAGATCTTTATGTTCTATCACAAATGCCAGTTTGTCTATAGGTTGAGTCCTGGACGGTTAGAAACATACTATAGTTTGCTTAGCCATGAAGAAACCCAATCTGAACCTAAATGATCCTTTTAATTTTCAGCCAGTTTCCAATTTATCACTTATCTCCAAAGTTTTGGAGAAAATTGTTTTTAATCCTTCACCCCAGATATCCAGGCTTTGTACAGGTTTTAATACAGGTGTTAGACAACCCTACTCTGTGATATGATGAATGCTTTTGATGGGGACAGAGTGGCAATGATGGTCTCTTTATACCTTACTTTAGCAGTTGATATGGTGGACCATCAAGTTATCCTTATTTAGTCTTCATGAAATAGGTCTTCATGAACCTGTCTTGAAATGGTTCGTGTCCTATCTATTTGATAGAAAATTACAGTCTTTCCGGCTATATAACGTCTGCTGTTTATTCTTTATTCTGCAGGATTCCACAAGAATACTTACAGGTCCCAGTTTTATTTAATTTGTTTCTGAGCCCTTTGCACTTATACAGACTTATAGTGTGAATGGATACTTGTTTGCGATAATATCCAACTAATCTATTATGGTAATCCTGAAACCTGGTTCTCTCCCCTCTTAATCTCTGTATAGATAAAATCTGTGATTAGCTATTGAAGCAGAGGCTAAATTTAGAGAAAACAATAGCACTCTGGAATAGTGGAGACTCCACCTCTGAAGACATACCAGTTTTCTCTGGTAGATTCCATTAAATATTAGGATGCCTTTTTTATTCTGAACTGTAATTTGATGCCCAGATTTCCTCAGTAGTTTGTAGATGCCTTTTCTGTCTTTGCCAGATAGGTGCCATTGTTGATAAGTAAGTCTTGAGAACCTTTCTCCCCTCATTAGTTCTCAGCCACTTAGATTATGGCAATGCTTATACTACAGGGCTCCAGCAACCAAGATAAAGCGAATGGGTAATATTCAAAACATGACCATTAAAATATTGCGTAAGGCATCCCGCTATGATTACATAACATCACTCTTTTTAGCTGAACACTGGTTTACCTGTGGTTTTTCATTGTCTTTCAAGATTCTCTTGATAGTCCATAAGGCTTTTATGGGTTTGTCACAATACCTTGCAAATCACTTAATCTCTGTATCACAATAACTTACATGATCTGCTAGTAACAATCTTCTTCACATTCTTCCAGTTGCACATTCAGCTTAGAGCTGGTCTGTCAAGCTGCATTCTTTTATCTCTTGCCAATATTGTGGAACTTCCTTTCCCAGTACCTCCATGCTAAATCTTCCTATCAATATTTTAAGACAAACCCTTTATTTTTCCAGAGGTTTAGTGTGGAGTGAGGAGTCCAGAGTATAGGATTGAAGCTTTCTATTTAAATTATAGTTGTATGTTATTTAACTAGGGATTTGGCAGTATAGGCCAATAATCATATGTCTATTTTTATTGCTTTGTTTTAGAGTCTTTCTAACTCTATTATCTCTTTAATTTTCTTTTATATTATATGATGTTGTGGGTTGTCTTGATACAATTTTTTTATGGAAGATGGTATATACAGCATACTAATAACTTAAACTAAACAGTGGAATGCCCCTGGCATCCAACATCTAAGGGGGATGTTTACTAAAATCTAAAATATTTACCCCACCGAAACGATATATCATTTACGTAGGTTCATCAACTGCAATAAAATATTCCTTACTACCTTGGAATAACTCCACAATAATGACTCTCACAAGACCTCAGACCACCATTCTCTTCACTATACTTATCCTCCAACTAATACACATCATATGCACACACAAATCAAGCTATGTAACACACAACAACATCCCTATTATACACAATCCATACAGAAATACATTACAAACACACAATTACACACTTAACTCAACCCACCGAGCCCACCCCCACAGACCTCATTCAAGATTGATACAAATAAACCTGCAACCACCTAACGATATAAACACCACTTCTAACTCACACCCCCCTAGAAAGTTTATCCTTTTAAATGCCAGATCCATAAAAAACAAAATACCTATAATCAATGACCTAATCAGAGACGAAAAACCTGACGTATTCCTCATCACTGAAACCTGGCTAACCCCCACCGATACAATCATAATAAACCAACTCAATATACAACAATATGACTTTTTCTCCAGCCACAGAGAAGCGAAGAGAGGAGGGGGAACCCTCATCCTCGCTAAAAAAGATCTCCAATACACTCTAACAGATATAAACAACTTAGAGGGTCTAGACATCATCTGTATAGAAAATAAAACCCTCGCACTCTCCCTTATCTACAGACCCCCCTCAGCTGATCATAAAAACCTCACCCCTATACTAGAACTTGCCTGTACAGCCTCCCTAAAAAAACCTCGTATCATACTAGGAGACCTGAATCTACCGTCAATCAATGCACAACACACGACAAATTTCATGGACACCATGACAGAAATGGGCTATATACAGATCATACACACCCCCACACACATAAAAGGAAACACCCTAGACCTCATCTTCCTTCCTGCAATACTCAATAAACAACAACTCCATACCCCTCCAATAATAACCAATGTACCTTGGTCAGACCACCATCTAATAACTTTTAACCTCACCACACCCACAGCACCCTCCAACACCACACCAGCCATCCCTCCACACAAATCTCGCTTCACCCACTTTAACAAGGATACCTTCCTAAATGAAGTAATACCTAAACTCTCAACATACACAACCAACGTCAATGAATTAACAGACCAATGGAACTCAACTATAAAAAGCGCAGCAACCCCCACCCAGCTCACCAAAAACCAACCTCCAAAAATATCTGAAAAATGGTTTACTAAAAATCTCTCGACTCTAAGAAAACAATTGAGAAAACAAGAGAAAATTTGGAGAAAAGTAAAGTCTGAAGACAACAAAGCCCAATATCTCTCACTACTCAATATATACAAAAACACAATCAACAAAGCTAAAAAAGACTACCACTCTAAAGTGATAAATATGGCGATCAACCGCCCAAGAGAACTATTCAATATCGTAAAATCCCTTACCAAAACCCAAACACATGAACCGGATCACCTAGACATAAAAGTACAAACCCTAGCTACACACTTTGCTGAGAAGCTAAAAAACAGAACGAGCATCCAAACTATAACTCTGCACTCACACCCAAAACAACCATTTAAATGGACAACCTTCCACGAAATTGAACCAAAACACCTCCTCAATGTCATAACAATGATCAATACTACAACATCCCCCCTTGACCCATGCCCAGTTTCATGGATAAAAGCCTCAAAAACTGAACTCGCTGTACATATCCAACCGATAGTAAACCAATCCCTTGCCCAAGGCTTAATGCCCGATCCCCTAAAACTCACCTCCATACGACCCATCTTAAAAAACAACAAATTAGACCCAAAGGATCCAAACTCATATAGGCCTATAGCCAGCATACCATTCGTAGCCAAAATAATTGAAAAAATCATACAACTTCAACTCCAGGACCATATTGACTCTCATGCCCCCCTTGACTCCCACCAATTTGGATTCCGCCCATCTCACGGGGTAGAAACCCTACTAATAACACTGTTAGATAACCTCATTAAAGGCACAGACGATAACAATCAAGGATTCCTCCTCATTTTCATAGACATATCAGCCGCTTTTGACAGTGTCAACCACAATACACTAATTAACAGACTCCAAGATATAGGAATTAGCGGGACAATCCTCCAATGGTTCATCTCATATATAACCCACCGAGTAATACGCATTCAACTAGGCCAAAACACATCAGAACCCTTCACACAAGACCAAGGCATACCCCAAGGCTCAGCTCTCTCAGCACTCCTCTTCAACATTTACCTCCAACCTATCACAAGTATATTCAAAAAATACAAAGTTAGCCATTACATCTACGCTGACGACATCATGCTCACCCTCCCAATTAACACAAACAACCCCACATACCAGAATATGTCTGAATGTATCAAAGAGACAGACACCTGGCTTGAGAAAAACCACCTCAAAATCAACCTGAAAAAAACGGAAGCAATGTTTGTAGCAAGAAAACTAAACGCAACCTTCCCGGAAACCATCACAATAAACAACACAACAATCCCAATCAAGAAAGAGGTGAAATACTTAGGAATAATTCTAGACCATACCCTCAGTATGATCCCTCACATAAAGCAAACAGTTAAGACAATATTCTTCAAGCTAAAAACCATACAACACCTAAGACCACTCCTAGACTCCCACGATTTCAGATCGGTCATCAGTGCACTCATCACTCCCCACTTCGACTATTGTAACAGTCTCCTAAACGGTCTACCACTAGCAAACACTAACCTCCTCCAAAGAGCCCAAAATATCTGCGCTCGCGTAACAACGAAAGCTCGCCTGACCGACCACATAACTCCCATCTTATTTGAATTGCACTGGCTCCCCATAAATAGCAGAATAACATACAAAATAATCATAACCACATTTAAACTCATCAATGACATCTCTCCATCTCATCTAACCACCCTATTGCAAGCCCCACCAGAACACAGAACACGAAGACAAAATGCAACATACTCGTTAGCCATACAAAACACTATCCGTAAAACAAAAAAAACCACGAGCTCCAGAGCATTCTCATATGCTGCACCCGCCATATGGAACAAATTACCTTTAAATCTCCGAATGATAAAAGACCTCCATCTATTCAGGAGAGAACTTAAAACCCACTTATTCACAGAACACTTCTCAAACACAATACAGATCACAAACCCACCTTAAATGCAGACGATCACACCGTAACCTCAACGTTGATGATTGAATCCAACAAATGTCTACCTAAGCTACCTACTCTACTACTCCTGTATATAGTTGTTTACAATTAATAATATAGTTACTCACAATCATGTTGAATGTCAATAATTTAAAAACTGTTGATTTAAAAGTTGATTTGTAAATAATTTAAAAATCTGCTCTATGTAAAACCTGTTCATGTTACACTTGTTATATGTAAACCGCTTTTTATTTAAAAGTTGATTTGTAAATAATTTAAAAATCTGTTCTATGTAAAACCTGTTCTTGTTACACTTGTTTTATGTAAACCGCCTTTGATCTATGGAAGAGGCGGTATATAAGAAAGTTTTAAATAAATAAATAAATAATAAATAAAATCCGCAAATGTGCGCGCCGCAAAATAGCGCACGGAAACGCGGCACTGAAACGCGAATAAACGCGTTTAAACGCCCCGCACACGTGCGTGTCACCCCCGCACAGGTACGCGGCTCACTAACGGGCCCCGTACAAGTGCGGGCCCGCAAATGTCCGATAGAGGCGTGGAACGGCGAAAGGAGGGCGGAGGAAGGCTCCGGAGGGGCGGAGGGACGGGGTCAATGGGTGGAGAGTGGGAGGGGAGAGGCTCCCCGCACAGTAGCGGGCCCGAATTTGCATTTAAAGCATTTAAAGGGAAGAGAAACCATTTCCGTCAGCAATGTACAGGAAAACCGGGGAAACCAGCAAAACGTGAGCAGTGTGATACATGTGCACAGCACAAAAGTGAAAATAAAAATAGAAAATGACCACAACAGAACTATTACAAATAGTAATTCAGCTGGGGAACAGTTATAGTGATGGGCAAATACAGAAATCACACCCAGCAAAGCTCCAGAAAAAAGAAATGAAGTTTGGAAGGGTCTACTGAGAGGAGACTCTTACAAAAAACATTTCCACGTGTTGGAGCTTTCCTGGGAGTGTTTGCTATGGTTGCCCATTAATATCACTGTTGCCCAGCGTGGTGATATTTTGTCCCACATATCCCGTGGTCATTTCCGGGGTTTATGTGCACGTTTGTCACCAGACAGGGTGCATATGCCCACAGTAGAATTGCGTAGAGCAGGGTTTGTGACTCCATCCTGCCAGGCTTACTGCCTCCAGGGGCTGCACTGTCTCTGTGGCCAAAGTGTGGTACAGCGGACAGAGTCATTACCTCTAGGACCAGAGGGCAGAGGTTCAAAACCCAGCTGAGGCACCTGCCAGCCCAGTCCCTATATTTTACCCACCACTAAATAAAGATAGCGCAGACACCCCTGTATGCATGGGGAAAACACCCATATTTTACCCAACACCGCACACACACCACAACAATGGGCATTACCTACAGCCAAGTCCCCCAAATGCAGTCCCATACTGCCACATTGCAATCAGGTCAACTGCTTTTTCTGAGAGACGTTCATGCCAGCATGTTGGCGGACAAGTACATGTGGTGCAGGGGGCAGTGGCTGCTAACCACAGAAGACAGAGGCCTAGCCATGTGCAGGCTGGCACAGTCCACTGCAACAGACAGGTCCTGCCGGATCCACAGTCATGGACAGTCCAGGGAATCCAACCAACCTGTGGCTACACAGTGGTGCAGTGCACACAGACAGTGCATACAAGAACAGAAGGTCACAGGTTCAAAGCCCAGCTGGGGCTACTGCCAATCCTGCCCACATATTTTTCCCACAACTAAACAGTGATAGTAAGGACACACCTTTCATGGCGGGGACATATGCAATGGTAAGACATCTATCTTTTACCCCACTGAGCACAGACACCATGAACAGGGGCAGTACCTAGAGCAGAATCACCCAAATGCAGTCCTGGTGGGCAACACACCAGTCAGGTTCCATGCTGACACTCATACAAATGCCTGTGCTGTATATCTATGCACCACCCCCATGGCATGTAGATGTAGCCCATGCATATTCATGAGGGATAGCAGGAAAACCCGAACAGTGTGATGCAAACCTGGACTGGAGTTGGGAATCTGTGCCGTAAAGCAGCAGCCATCAAGGGCAGACACACCCACACCCACAGGCCCCATTGGCCAATGTCTCCTGGAAAGGCAGAACATTGGACCGTGCATGCAGCACCCAAAACGAGCACTTGCATAACTTACCAATGTCACCCTACACCTGAGGTATACGGTACACAGCTCGGAGACGTTTGCTAGGAGCACAGGCAGGCAGTTATCCATACGTTACGTACATACTGCTAGTTGACCCCATCCAAACAATCTGTTAGGTGTTTGCGGGGCATGCTCCAGGCCTGGCCTCTGACGGTGCTTACCACCCTGGGGAGTGACCACCAGCTGTAATGCGTACCATATCCATGCCTTGCCGTGCTCAGGACCGGTTTGGTGGGCAAGGCTACTTACCCCCTCAATCGTAGCACCATGATGGCAGAGGTGTGGAAGTGTGTGTCTGTCTATACAGTGGGTGTTGGCTGCAAGCCCCTTCAACAGCCCGCACTGCCAGCACTGTTGCCAGTATTGGCCAGTCAATGTGCATAATGAGGTGCAAGGTACCATGGGTATAGCCAGGGCAGGGTGGCGTGGCCAGGATGCATCTGCACTGGGCATAGGGCCCTGGCAGGGACATTGGCTGGGATATTGTAGTGTCCGGCCACCACCTACACAGACAGGGTGGCCAAAGCATGTCCTTCTGGGGGATCACGCTCACCCTGACTGTGCAGTGACCACAGCATGGCTAGGCCCCCCCATAGTGCTGTATAGTAGTTCTCTCATGTGATAGATATGGGTTTCTCTTTGGGGCCCAGTCACTGATCTATCTGCTTGCTGTGTATGCAGACAGCCCAGTTCTGGGTGCATGCATCTCCATTGGGAACATGCACTATGGACTAACCAGCAGACTGTTTGTAGCTGGTAAATGTCTTGCTATAATGGCTTGCAGGGTGCAGTGGCTGTTGGCTTGCTGCAGGGGAATATCTGGTGGTGGAGTGCAGCTTACCATACCCTGGGCTTATGTCTGTCTGCTATTGTGTTATGGCTGTGTATGGAGCTGCCTGCCTGCCTGCCTGGGGGGGGGGGGTGGTGTTCCTCAGCAGGACTGGGGTTGATGTTGCCCTCTACTGCCACCTTTGCAGGGAGGTAGAGTGTGGATCCCTTGATGGGGACCATGTTTGCCACTGGGGGGGGGTGCCTGATGGCGGCAGACAGGGATATCCATGGTGTTTGTGCAGAAACTAGCTATCTTACACATTAACACTGCTTTGGAATGCCCACTTGGCCTCCATCAGCCATGGCAGGTGTTGTTGACCTGGTCCTGGCCACCTCATTGCACACTCAGGGTGAGCACAGTACCCGCACGATGTAACGGTGTGTGGCTACTCTGTGCCAGTAAAACACCCGGTCAGTGCCCCCTACTAGGCCAAGGTGCTGTGTGGGTGCAACCGGTTACTTCCCCCAACAGGGCCGAGGTGCTGTGGGGGTGCATTCCCCATCGTGTGTCCATCTGCGGACAGCTAATTTGCATGTGCAGTGCATCATGGGTACGGGTGGCCTAACCCTATCCTGTTGACACCAGCAGACTGTCTGTGAGGTGACGTGTAGGCTATCTGCAGCCAGCCAGGGGCCTCCTTACAGCTATGGAGCTGTAGCACAATGGTTACATCACTGCCTGTGCAGCCAGAGGTCATGGGTTCAAACCCACAGTGGGGCCCTTTGGTAGGGCTGTCCACAGCTTTATTTTTATTTACTGTACATATGTCTATGCCGGCAAGACAACCCTCAGCTTACTATACCCATTAGGTGCCTCTGAGGGTGCTTCATAGGGCGCCCTGTAGGCCACCTTATGGTTGCCATCCCTATAGGGTGCACTATACATTATCCTGTGTCGCAACATACATGCTACCCTATAGGGGTCATTCAAGGGTGCCTTGGCGAACAGTGCACTGTAACATGTGCCTTATGGGCCGCCGTATGTTAACATGCTGGGAGAGTGCGTTTGCTAGTAGTGATGACAAAATAAAATTATACAGCCTCCTACAGCACTCCACAACATAATACATACTGCCTCAGCAGGCATTTTTCACTGGGCATTGTGAGGAGTTGAACCCCTGATCCCTGCACCATTGGTCAGTGTTTTAACCATTGTGCTGTGGCTCTGTTCCTGTGCTTGTGCATCAGCGCGCCGCCTTCTGCCACCCAAGGGGACCAGTGCGCCGCCTTCTGCTGCCAAAAATAACTGTGCGCCGCCTTATGCCGTTCCAAATTAATTTGCCTCCTAAAACAATGTTAATCATTACAGTTACTGCCTTAGTTGACCTTTGTCGTTGCACACACTGGGGGATTGAACCCATGGCCCCTGCACCATTGGTCAGTGTCTTCACCGTTGTACCACGGCTCTGTTGTTTTGTATACTCAGCAGCGCGCCACTTTGCCTTTCCACGCGCTAATGTCGACCCCCGCACATTAGCGCGACGCACACACGTCCGGTTGCTTACTACCGTTTTTTTTCTATTTTCTGCCTGAACCGCCCACTCCTTATATGGCACAGGCACACTAGCGCGGCCCCACACGTTAGGAATGTTTAGTAAACATGCCCCTAAGTGTTTTTAAATATCAGTCCACACGTGTTTCTAGAAAAAATAAGCACATCTGGTGTAGGACAAAGAAGGAATCATTCTTGAATTAAGTAATCTGAGAAACAATAGTAAACTGAGAGTTAAACTGGATTGACAAAGTGGTGACAGTTTTTGTAGTAGTACTATAGGGAGTAGGGTGGTCCAAAAAAAAACCCACTAACAGATTTCAGTTCTCTACAAGGCTGGTTTTCTTTATCATATTTATAACAAACACAAATTTTTAATGAAAATTAACATTTAGCGGTCACCCCATTTGGCAGTGTTTATGTATTCTGAACTAAACAGCAGATAAATGGAATGTCTGGTAACAGAGGCCGCTGAAGGTTCTGCACCAACTTTTTCTTTGTTTCTGCTGAGACTTTGTCATCAAAAGGGTTAAGCCTGCCAAATGTTCAGACAAAAACAGAGGTGCCTTGAAAATTCAACAGCCTGGTTTGAGTAAGTCTTAAGAACTGATGTCACTGAGAGGAGCTCAGATTGCAAATGGTGCTTCATTCCACTGTCTGATGTAAACAAGACTGACAAACAGAGCCAAATCTGTGATATTCTTGGACTCACATGCAATCTTCCTGAACTGAGCCTTCAAAAAGAATATTTTCAATACATAAATGTCTTTTCCCATCCGTAAAATGTTCAGAATGCCGAAGCACACTCTCCAACCATTACAACTGGCCATGAACACAGCTGCCCGAACACTCCTTGGTGCATCCAGATTCGAACACATCATACCCCTCTTGATTCAGCTACACTGGCTCCCATTAACAAGCCATCTGATATACAAAGCCCTCTAACTTACTTTCAAGTCACTGCATGGCATGTCTGCGACCTCCCTTGCAGCACTCATACAACGCAACCCTGAAAACAGAACCAGGAGATTATGCATGGTGAACTCTCTAGTCACCCCTTCAGCAATAAGGTCATGCACTCAGGCTACAAAGAATCATGCCTTCTCCTTTTATGCACCAACCCTATGGAACTCCTTACCTCCAGCAGTCTGAGCCATCTCAGACCAGTCACCCTTCAGGAAGGCCTTAAAGACCTACTTGTTTCAACTAGCTTACAACCATCCACCCTAACTAAGCCTGGTGCTATGACTCTACTGTCCAGTTTGTTTAGTTCTCCCCCTTGCACATTCCAAGTTCATTTCCCTGTTTAACATTTAATGTTTATGTTGCCTATTCTTAATACCTTTATAATACATGTTCCATGGTTCTAAGTTCTATGTAAACTGCTTACTGTTTATGTTTAATGTAAACTGCATTGATCTCAAAAAGTGTGGTATATAAGAACAAACAAACAAATAAATAAATAATTTGCAATCCTTTTATGCACCAACCCTATGGAACTCCTTACCTCCAGCAGTCCGAGCCATCTCAGACCAGTCACCCTTCAGGAAGGCCTTAAAGACCTACTTATTTCAACTAGCTTACAACCATCCACCCTAACTAAGCCTGGTGCTATGACGCTACTGTCCAGTTTGTTTAGTTCTCCCCCTTGCACATTCCAAGTTCATTTCCCTGTTTAACATTTAATGTTTATGTTGCCTATTCTTAATACCTTTATAATACATGTTCCATGGTTCTAAGTTCTATGTATCTTACTGTTCTATGTAAACTGCTTACTGTTTATGTTTTATGTAAACTGCACTGATCTCAAAAAGTGTGGTATATAAGAACAAACAAACAAATAAATATTTTGCAATCAGACTGAAATTTCACAGGTACTGTAAGCAAGCTATCCCTTATGGACAAAAATAAGCCTGTGGAAAAAAGATTATACAAATATTAACTTTTTGCGTTGGTTTGTGGACCACCCTAATAGGACGACTCTGGAATATTAGGCATATAGATGTGATGGTATTTAGCTTAAATGTATGCTACATAAGCCATTCTGCAATAATATCAGGACAGACATTGAATGTTGCGCAATCAGACTATGCTCAATATCTACAGGCAACCTTTTGGATATTGTTGGCATAAAGAAAGCCACTAAGGACATACAGTTTCACTATTGCTACCAAAGGGATTATGAAGAAATTAAATACAGTAGAATTAGTGCCAATGCTAAGCCTTTAAGGATAACAAATGACACTGGATAAGTTACCCATCCCTCTCCAAAGGGAGTATCAACAGTCCCCTTTAAGAGAGCCTACAGCTCAGGGTTTAGGGCTGGGGGTTGTGGCTCACCGAGAGAGGTTAAGAACCCCATAGGCTACAGGAGGGAGAGAGGCCCGTGGAGCCAGAAGTCCTTCCAAGGCAAGTTGTGCAGAGGAGTTCTGAGATAGGAACTTTAACTGGGGCTGGAAGAAGGTCCAGAAGAACCAGTTTATGGAGATTAACAAGCTGAGACAGAAGAAAAGCTGTTTTTTTTTTCCTCTGATGTGCTGTCTGTTCTGAGTTTTACTTTGTGGAGGTTGGAGGGAAAGACCAGGACCAAGATAGCCAATATTGTGCTATTGGAGTAGTTTTTGGCAGGCTTGACTGTTCCAATGAAACAGTGGGTACATCAGCACTTCAGTATCATGAAGTCCAGCTAGCAACTGAAGTGGAAAGTGAGAAAAGGATGAAGTCACCCTTCAGCCCAGGAGAACAGAAGGGGAAGCCAGACCAGAGATTTCCTGCTGGAAGACCCAGATCAATTTGTTGAGAATTCCAAGCCTGCTAAGTCCTGGAGATGGCATTGCTAGGAAAAGCTGCACTACCAACAGAATCTCTGGGTGACTATGGGGGGAGGGATCTGGGAACAGAAAGCCTAGGGAAGAAACCCCTGGGGGTAGCTCAAGGCTCAATGATAGTGACCAAAATACAATTGTCCCCTTCCCAGAATAGGGGCTGGGGTGACCCAGGGAGCTTCAAGAGGACCCAGAAAGAGGATGAGTCTCTTAAACATTCCCAAGAATGGGTTTTGGAGGTGGATGGGATTCCAGTAGGTAACAGAGAGTCACCTGTAAGAACCTTTGCCCATTTTGTGCTAAAGGGAGATTAGTTATACAGAGTGGCCGAGGGTACCCTAGAGGGAGAAGCAGTAGAACAACTGTCATCAGCAGGTGTTATAGTTGGCTCATAGCCATTTATTAGGGGGACACTTGGGGGTGGAGAAAATACTAGAGCATGTTTTAGTTCAATTTTTCTGGCCCTAAGTCCATAAACAGGGGCAGTTATATTACCAGTCATGCCCCACCTGTCTACTTCATAACCCCAACAGTGTCCACCCTGCCCCTCTAGTGTTTATGCCCATCATTGATTCCCCATTTGAAAGAGTGGCCAGGGATCTGGTAGGACACTTGGAGAGAACCATCCGAGGCATCACATATATTTTAGTCATACTGGACTTCTTTACCAGTAGTGCAGTATGACTAAACTACAGGGTGGCCCAAAAAAAGTGAGAACATCTCGTAGCATATAAGTTATTTAAAAATTCAAAAAGACAGATGTAAATGATTGACAAATTTTTTTTTAAAAGATGGCGACCGGAAATTGTTGAAATAAAGATGTTATATAGCTAAAAAAGGTAAATAAGTAAACTATTTAAGCTTTTAATTTACGAGATGTTCTCACTTTTTTGGGCCACCCTGTATATGCCATTGCTCGAAGGAATATGAAGACTACTACGACTGCAAACACCCTCTGGGATGTATTCTTGTGGATGAGAATACCCAATGAGCTCCTCACAGATCAAGGAACACCCTTGGTGAAGGTCAAGATGCTGTGAATATCAGTATATCACCTAAAGATGGATGGCCTCATTGAGCGATTCAATAAAATTCTGAAACAGATGTTTAAAACGTTCATGCAAGAGGATGGGAAGAATGGTGATATTTTACTTCCCAGATAATGTCTTTTCCTTGAGTCCTGCTAGACCAGTCCAGAAAAGGGGGTTGTGCCCCCCTCCCAACAAATTGGTAGAGACAAAGAACCGATGAAAAGCCCAGGTTTCAGTGACATCACTCCCATATCTCTATCCCCCTCAACCACCAGAGGTCTCAAGTATTCATCCCAAAGCATATAGGAGAATATTGCAATCCTCACATAACCTCAACTAACACAACTAACCCATTTGGAGAAACTGCCCTTCAACTTTGGCAACAATGAGTAATCGAACAGTAGTGAATTATGTACAGGAAAGCATAAACAGAAGGCTGTCTGTAGAAGATGAACTTGCGGAGTCGAGTATATAAATAATAGCGGACCCAAGTGTATTGCCGCAGAAGAACAGAGCAAACACAGTTCCAGGGGGTGGGCCCTGCACTGGTCTAGCAAGATTAAAGGAAAGGACATCATCTGGTAAGTAAAATGTCACCTTCCATATCATCCTGCTAGACCAGTCCAGACAAGTGGGATGTACCAAAGCTATGACTCCACTGGGCGGGAAGAAGAAACAGCAGCTCTCAAAACCTTAGAGCAACGGCTGTGTCCACCTGAGCGTGGACATCCAAGCATGGACTTGAGCAAAAGCAAAAGTTATTCCCATGTTGCTGCCTGTCAAATGTCTGCATGGGCTAGTGCTCGGGTAGAATGGGTATGCAAATACTCCAGAACTGGCCGGTTCTGCAACAGATCTGCCAAGGCAACAGCCTCCTTAATCCAGCGCCTCGATGCAGACTTAGCCATCGTGTCATCTTGTGCGGGCCAGCAAATGGCACAAAGGATGGTTTGACTCATGAAAAGAATTTGTAACCTCTAACAACCGGAGAGACATCCTCCAGACATCCACAAGGCAAAGATCTTGACCATTCCCCCAACCCTGCTCAGGAAAAAAAGAACACACAGGCCAAATAGAAACAGCCTCCTCAGAAAAAGATAGGTAAGAATCTTGGCAAGATAGAGTCAGCAGTTCAGAATCCTCCTTGTGGAACACATCACAACCAAGAAGACCAGCTTGAGAGTCAAATACTTCAGAGTAGCACGCTTCAATTGCTCAAAGGGCTCCAACATCAGAGCCCCAAGCACCAGATACAGATCCCATGATGGGATCACTGATCAGAGGAGAGGATGCAGAAGATGAACTTCCTGACAAAGGCACAAAATATCCGGGAGTAAGGCTAGAGACTTGACAACCAATGGACCTCTGAAACAGGCCAAGGCTACAACCCGAACCTTCAGAGAGCTAAGAGAAAAAGCTCTTCTCCAGACTGTCCTGCAGAAAAGGCCAACAGAGATGGCACCTTGGTTGCCTCAGGAACCAGCTGCCATGCACCCCACCAGCACTCAAGGCACCAGACCTGCACTTATGCCAGGTTGGTAGACCTCCTCTGGGCTCTGAGCAAAATGTAAACCACACTAGAGAGTAGTCTGTACGTGTTGTTTCCTTACAGTAGCCAAGCTGAAAGCGAGAAGGGAGCTGGGTCCTCCAGGAGCCACATTAGACCTTTGAATCATGTTCTCTGGCACCACCAGAATAATCCTTCTTAGGTAGCGCATCAAATCACACACCAAACCAGGGACCATGGAGGAAACATATACAGCAGATGTTGACTTGGTCAAGGTTGAGCCAGAACCCCATCTCCGTGTGGCGACTGAAGAGGCAGCACACTTTGGCATTGGAGCGAGTCACCATCAGATCCCTCTCTGGGCAACCCCGGCAGTGCAGAAACAATGGAAATACATCCTGACTCAACTACCACTATTCTCGAAACAGAGTACCAGCTGAGAAAATCTGTTTCCACAGTAGCCATCCCAGCAATGTGCAGAGCCAACAAACTAGGAGGTTCTTCTCTGCCCAGGCAAACAGGAGAGTCATCTCCAGGACTATTCTAGCACTCTCTGTGCTGCCTTACTGATTGACATAAGCCACCACTGTGGCATTGTCGAAGGGCACGCAAACCACCTGGCCCTCAACCTGGGGATGGAAACATAGAAAAGCCAAACTAATGTCCCTCGCCTCAAGGCAGTTGATGGACCACACTGCTTCCCTGTGGTTCCAACAGCACTGGGACACTTGGCCTTGGAAAAGTACTCCTCAGCCAGATAAACTGGCATCCATCGACAGAAGGATCCATGAGAAGTCGCCCTGTGGTATGCCTTGACTCAGAAGACTGGGCTGTGGCCACCACTGCAGGCTGGCCATCATCATCATTGGGAGTAGGAGACTGAGTTCAAACTGTTGAGAACTCAGAGACCACTGAGTCAGCAAAGACCATTGGAGCATCCGTAAAAGAGCATGCACCCATGGCACCATCTTGATTGTCGTCACCATCAATCCGAAGCGTTGAAGAGAATCCCAAACTCTGGCTGCCTGCTGCAAATAGAATAGCGCTAAGCAATCCAAAAGTCTGGCTTTTTTTTTTCTTCTGGCAGGGAGACACTGCACATTCAGATATTGAAACATGCTCCCAGAAACTCCAGGGACGGGGAAAGCAACAACTTTCTCTGTCCCCAAGTGATTACCCTGCTGAGGCTTATCAGAGAGGACACTAGTCAGGGAGCTACCCAAGATGCCTCTGAAAGAGGATGGGCTCAGATAAGCCAGTAGTCCAGATATGGGTGCACACATAACTCTTGGTGCTGTAGCGCTGCAGCCACCACTACCATGACTTTGGAGAATATCCTTGGGGCAGTGGAGAGTCTGAATGGGAGGGCAGTAAACAGAAGATGAGAGCGAAGCATGGCAAAACACAGATACTTTGCTGATCCCCCCAATCAAGATATGAAAATACTCCTCAGCCAAATCCAGAGATGCCAGGAACTCCCCCCGGTGCACCACTTGAATCATGGATTGCAAAGTTTGCATCCAGAAGCACAGATGCACAAGCGCTCATTGACATACTTGAGATCTAGAATGGGCAGGAATGTTCCTTCTGTGTCAGCATCACAAAACAGATACGTGCCCTTGCCTTGATCATCCAGGGGAATGGGCACCGCTGCGTTCAAGAGAGGCAACTTGTCAAAAGGAATCCACACAGTGGCCCTGCTGTTTGCAGCCACACAAAGGGAGAAGGCCGAAAGCAGCCAGGATCAGCTCTTACATTCAAGAGTAAATCCGTACTGAATGGGGACTAGCACCCTGCGATCCTAGGTGACCTAGGCCTATTCCTGAAGGAAGAGGCAAAGCCTGCCCCTAACTGGAGGAACCAAGGAATGGGCTCCCACAATGTCATTGTGCAGCCTGGGAGGGTCCTCCTCTGGATGGAACTGGGTCCCTGGACGCAAGCACTCCATGACAGTACTGAGAATGAGCCCAAAGTCCATAAGAAGAGGGGAATAAAGGTTTTCCAGGCTGGCAGTGACGAGAATATTGAGATGCCTGGGAGTCTTACCAGTGCACCTATGAGGAGAGGGCAGAGGCTGATGGAAAATGGGCTCCTGTCCAATTTACAGGCCCCTTGGACCAGTCCTCTGGAAGACAGTATGATGTCTTCTCACCCTGATCCTTCAGCAACCTCTCCAAATTGGAGCCAAGAGTAGCATCCCTTTAAGATAGATGGGCAACTAGGCTTTGGAAGATGAGTCCATTACCCCGTATCAGAATCAAGCCAACACCATGTCACCATTGACAGGTCACAATCCCTGGCTGCTAGATGTACCAGGCCATACATGGCATCAGAAAGGAAGTCCATGGCAGGCTCCAAAAGAAGGAGAGAATGAACCAGTGGAAGAGACTGAATCCATGGAGCAGGACTTGAGATGTCAGGCCTGCACATACTGCAACTGAAAAATATCAGCTGCCACAGTGAACTGGTTCTTCAACATGAATCCACCTTTTGGTCCAGAGTATCCTTTAAGGCCAATCTGCCTTCAACAGGAATGGTGGTCCAACAGGTAACAGCTGGGACCTGCATATCCACCTTGGAAGTATTAAACCATCTCCTTCTTCAGAAGGGCATGCATCTTCTTTTACACCCTTAGCCCCTTAGGCAGGGAGTTGGGGGAATCCCACACTGACTGGATCAGGCCCTTCACCACCTCTGGGAATGGGAAGAATGGGAAGATAGTAGTGGATTTCCAACACCTTGCAGGAGTGAATACATTTTTGTTTTCTGCTCCATGCTTGGAGCATCCACCAAGCTCAAAGTAGATAAGACCCTGGGAATCAATGCCTCCAGTTCTTCCTTCCAAACAGGTGGATAACATCGGACTCTTCACAATCCTCTGAAGGCAAGAGTACTTCACCCACATCAGACATCTGAATCCAAGCCATAGTCCAAATCTCAGACAGCTTTCAGCTAATACCCATCTCTGGGGGGGGGGGCACTCTTCCCTGGGGAGTCTTAGCCATAGGCAATTGAGCAGGGTTTCCACTCTCAGCCTGCTCCTCATGAAACTGGGCTCGGGGGAACCCAGAGGTTACAGGGTCTGAATTTCTATGCCAGAATGACCAGGCCTTTTGTAAAAGGAAAATAATTCTGGGGAGGACAATCCAGAGACTGGAAGCTCTCCTCTTGGAATGAGCCCCCTCTACACCAGGGAACATAGTCACCATCAATCCCCTAGAGATTGGGGGGCAGAGCACAACACAGTGCCGGAATATACGGCCGGCTGGTTTATTCTTACCCACAGTGCCCTCCACCCCTCCTGCCCTTAGAGAAGCAAAGCTGGACTAACCACATCCCCTGGTGTAGAGAGGGGGAACAATTCCTCCAGGGACAACTCAGGATCTGCCTTCCTAGAAGAACAGAATCCAGAAGCTGTAGATAAGGTGCCACACTAGTCACAGGCAAAACTACAATTCCTGGAAGAGGAGATAAGAGAGTTAAGGAAAGTATCACAACAGCATATTGTAAGGCTGCGGTGGCCTGAAAGCAGACGTTAACTGCACTTTTACTGCAAAACATGTTACAGGCCCTAGGGTAGGAACGTACATTGGAGCCACTTGGGCAGAATGTGTATACAGACTGCATGACCTCCAGGTGCACAACAGGAGAAAACGCTACTAGTGTGTACAGGAAACCAGGAAACCCCTACACTGCACCAATGGTCACCAGCGGTCTATCCTGAATTGCGTTCACAATAAGGACAATGATGAGGTCAAGCCTTGGTACTCTCCCCCTGAGATCCCCAGGCAGACGATCCGTGCTGGGCTCAGCTCTGCTCCCCTGATACTGTTTCACTAGCTTTTTCAGTACTGTGTTTAAAGTGGCTGGCAGGCAGGTCCATCTGAGAGCCTTCTGCAAACCTTGGGAGAGATAAGGGGGGAACAGAGAAGGAAGGAGGGAGCGTTGAGTTTGTGAGAGGCTGCTGCACTCTTCCAGATCCTTCTAAATCCTTCCAATTTCTGGCTGCTCAACAGGCTCTTATCATGATAAGCTTGTGGAGTTGAACCAATTTTCGCTCCTCCTATGGCTACTTCAAAGACTGCAGTCTAGTTGAGCCTCCCACGCTATGCTCCAGTGAGAGAGTCACCCTCAAGGTGGTCATTCATGAGTGTTTAATCAATCTTTTCCGCTCAGTCTTCAGAATTTTCTTCAGGGAGGAGAAAATCCATCCACCATCCACTGGAGACAAAGAAATACCAAAGAGACCTCTAGTGGCTGAGGCAGATAGAGGCATGGGAATGATGTCATTGAAACCTGGGCTTTTCATTTGTCTCCATCAACCTGCTGGTAGGGGAATACAACCCATTTGTCTGGACTTGTCCAGCAGGATGATATGGAATGGGACAATTTCCTACCTTATTTGATGTTTGCCATCTGTGAGGTACCTCAGAGTTCTACAGGGTTTTTGCCTTTTGAGTTGCTCTTCAGGAGATGGGCAAGATGCATATTAGATGTAGTAAGGGAAACCTGGGAAGAAGAACCCCATACCAGGTGTAACTTGGTGATACAAATGCAAGACTGGCTGAGGAAAGCTGGAGAGGTGGCCAAACTCAGTCTGGAAAAAGCCCAACCCGAGTAGGCCAGGGGCTACAATCAGGTAGCCATGCATGCAATTGGGAGACAGAGTTTTAGTCTTGCTGCCCTCATCTGAGAGAAGTTACTCTGTAAATGGCATGGCCCTATGAGGTTGAAGAGAAAGTGGGGCTGTTAACTGCAAGATTGCCCATCCAGACAAATGGAAGAAAGACAAAATTTACCATATTAATCTATTGAAAAAGTGGACTCCAGTGATGGTTATGGTAGTAGAGGGAGATGATTTTCAGTCGCATCGGATCCAGCTCAAGTCCCGATTTCAGACTAATTCTCTACTACCCAGAGAAGAGATCTAGAAGATTTGATCCACCGGAACCTAAAGGTGTTCTCTGCCTGCCTGGGACGAACCGACCTCATTTGTCATGATATCGTTACTGACCCTGGGTGGTTATCCGGCAACAACCCTATCAGATTCTGGAGGTCCGATGACAGGCCATCACCAAAGAACTGGAAGAGATGATTTACCTGGGAGTTATAGAAAAGTCTATGAGTGACTGGTCATCACCCATCTTCTTGGTTCCTAAACCCAACAGGAATATCAGATTCTGCATTGACTTCTAGAGGGTTCATGCAGCTTTTAAGCTGAAAGGGTATCCCATGCCCAGAGTAGATGAACTAATCGAGTGACTCAAAGCACGCTTTATATCAATCTTGGATCTCACCAAGGGATACTGGCAGGTGCCCATGACTCTGGCTGCCAAGAGAAAACTGCTTTTTCTACACCACAGATCTGTTCCAGTTTACATGGGGCTCCTGCCATGTTTCAATTCCTAGTCTACCACCTATTGAGACCACACAAAGAGTATGCGGATGCATACCTTGACAAAATCATCTTCTACAGCAGAGACTGAACTACTCATCTAACCCAAGTAGAAGCTATGTTGACCAGTTTGCAGAAGGCTGAGTTGATGGCCAATCCCAAGAAATGTTTTCTAGGAGGTCAAGATGTTCAATAGCTTGGATATTTAATCAGGAATGGGCAGATATGACCTCAGCTATGGAAGGTGAATGCCATTGCCCAGGTCCCACCCTGAAGTCAACAAAAAAGGTTTGTGCCTTCTTTGGATTGATTGACTATTACTACCGGTTCATCCCTAATTTTGCAGAGATGGCAGAGCTGTTAACCAATCTCCTCCAGAAGAGAGCTCACAAATGAATTCAGTGGTCACCAGATCTCGACCTGGCCTTCCGTGTGCTCTGAACCCATCCTGATTAGCCCTTATTTCTCTCTAACATTTATTGTGCAAACTGATACCTCAGAGGTGGACCTAGGAGCCATTCTGGCCCAGTAAGTCAGGAGTGAAGAACATCCTGTAGCATTCATCAGCAGGAAGCTGCTTCCTCAAGAACAGCATTAGGCGGTGATTGGGAAGGAAGCCCTGGCTGTCAAGTGGGCCCTTGAGAACTTCAAATATTACCTGTTGAGCTGTCCATTTATGCTGGTTATGGACCACTGACCCCCTCAAGTCACTGGCTCAACACAAGGAGTCCAACGGTCATATTATGTGGTGGTTTGTGAGTCTCCAACCCTACCAGTTTCAGGTCCTCCATAGGGCTGGTCGAACTCTCTTGAACATGGACATCCTTTCCCATGTGTGGCAGGCACTCAATGGGGCATGGTTGAGCTAAGGAGGATGGCATGTGATGGGGTCTATAGAATGTTATCCATTCCTCTCAAAAGGGATTATCAACAGTCCCCTTTAAGACAGTCTGCAACACAGCATTTAGGGCTGGGAGTGTATGGCTCACAGGGTGAGGTTAAGAACCCAGCAGGCTGCAGGAGGGAGAGAGGCCTGTGGAGCCAGAAGTTCTTCCAAGGCAAGCTGTGCAGTGGAGTTCTGAGGTAGGAACTTTAACTGAGGCTGGAGGAAGTGACAGGAGAACCAGCTGGTTGAGGTTTAACAAACTGGGACAGAAGTAAAGCTGCTTTTGTTGTCCCTGAACAGCTGTCTGGCCTGTGTTTTATAGAAAATCCGTTCCCACTGCATGCCACACTACCACAGTGAGAAAAAGAAGGCTCAGTATTAACTTTAAAGATCCAGCTACTCAGAAAGGAAATAAACCAATTGAGCACATCCCATCAGTATTCATAGCATCAGGAGATGAGAAGAGAGTGATTTACCACACAAGAACTGTAAAAGATCAAGAAGTAAAAGGAGGAATGATTGCCCTCACGTCAGGTGCTAATTTCACTAAGAAGACCAATGAGTCCAGCTTCAGTGCTATGAAATGGATGAAATACTGACCCATCTTTGTTGGGATTGTTTATCTTGTCTAAGTACATAATACAATGAACATGAGCTACTTTTTCAAGACTTTTTGAGAGTAATGGCAAATCTGAAAATGGATAAAAAGGGAAGATAGTGCAAGCATCGAAAGGGTCGATGTTCAGAACCCTTAGTTTGTCAGCTAATGGAAAGTCAGCTGGCTAAGGATGCTGACTACAGTATTTAGCAACACTATCCAGATAGTGCTGCTGAATATTCCTAAATACCACTCAGGCACTATCTGGTTAATGCAGGCACATTCCAGGGCTGGAGCAAGGGTGCTATTGGCACTATTCGGATATGCCAACACTTAGCCAGTTAGCATATTTTCAGTCAACACCTATCAGGGAAACATAGGCCACTTGAAAAAAAACTTGCTATTATTTAACATTTCTATTTCACTACAAGGCGTATGCAGTGCAGCACATAAGAGACAGTCCATGCTCAATAGAGCTTACAAGCTATTGAAGATATAAATAACAAAAAAAGCATCTATTCAAGACAACCACAACAAAACTGGCCTAAGCTGCAATCCAGATAAGTGTCATCTAAAAATCCACCAACTAAGTAAGTAATGGCACTTATCTGGATATTACCACTCAGCTCCGATATTCAGTGGCAGCTCCTATCTGTATACTGCCATTGAATAGCCCGCCAATATTTAGGTGCTATAGCTAACCGCCATGATGTTGAAATATCAGTCTTTTTGAACATCAGCCCTAAGTCTGGTTTCTTTAGGTAAGTGTGAATGATTGCTTTTACCAGGACTGAGGAATATGCCCTAGTGGCAAGACTGATATTTATCATAATGAGCTTATAGGAAAGTACATCAAGTACTGGATTTTTATTTAATTGTGAAAGAACAGGATCAGCTAGAGAGGTGAATTCCTTCATAGAGGCCACACTTTTCCCTATGCCTCTGTGGACTGATAGGTTAAAAGCAATCAAATTCCTTGTATGGAATCTACTGCTTCAGCCCTCCATCTAGCTCACCGGGTCACCAGGTCCACCTAGCTCACCAGGCACTCCACCTCCTCACCCATCTCTTTTCATCTTTTTCCTCTTCACATTTATTCATATGAGATGTGACATACCACTATTGTCACATCTCGTATGCTTAGACATCCATTCTGTCATTCACAAAGAAAAGAACTCAAGATCGAGAGTACAGATCAACAAGGCCACTCATGCTTTCTTTCACAGAAAGACACCATAGGAAGGAAAGCCTAAAGATAAGAAGCAATAGCAAGACATCAAATTCCAAGCCTCTCGCCTTTCCTTTCTTGCAAAGTCTATTTGACATTTCTGGGTCAAGTACTTGCCTCTCACCTAATAGCACTGGCAAGGGCTGGGGAGACAAGTTGGCCTTGTATATGTTCAGAAAGGGGGCGGCGATGAATCACTTGGCAAGAAAATTATAAAAATGGCTAAAGGGTATTGCAGTATAACACACACTATCTAACTTTTGAAGAATGCACACAGTTATTTCACACCCAATTTGATAAAATTGAACTGTGTGGTTTAATTTAATCATAGCACCTCATGGTGCATGACTTTCCGATAAAGTATATAAAATAGTACTTCAATCAGTGCAACAAAAACTGCGCTTGCAACAATTTTAATCTTCTAATCTTTTATTTTTTTCACATGAATCCTCAGCACATATCCTTTAAAAAGATATATATATATATATATATATATATTTTATTATTATTTTTTTTTTAATTTTACTTATCCCTCAGACGTTTCATTCCAAGGGCACAAAGGCAAAACAAAATCACTTCAATAAGGCACCGTTTAAATCAGTGGTTCCCAAACTTAGGCTCAGGACCCCAAGTGGAATTAGATCAGTGGAGGAGTAGCCTAGTGGCTAGCACACTGGCTTGAAAACCAAAACACCAGGGTTCAATTCCTGCTAGCACTCCTTGTGGCCTTGGGCAAGCTGCTTAACCCTCCATTGCTTCAGGAAAAATCCAAGTTATCAATGTACTTTACAAAGTTTAAGTCACTTTGACTGAAAGGATATAAAAAGCTTGTTAAATAAATCATCAATGGATAGGATTGCAAAAGCTTGGCCATTTTCCCATCTCTCTGGACTTTCACTTTGACCTATATAAAGGCACCAATCAGCATGTGGTCTGTGAGCCAGTGAACATTGATAGGCCTTTGCCCTTCCTGTTAGACTGAAATCCATGCTGACTGGAGTCTATAAGCACATGGACACAAAGGACCCTGTGCTGCTTTCCTTCTTTAGATGAGTGGAGGGAGGAGAAGGAGGCTGGAGATCTACCAGTTTAATTTCATCATTATCTGGGATCATATGAATTTTTTTTTTTTTTTAACTCTTTATTTATCATTTCAGGAAAACAGAAAAACAGAAAAAAAAAAAACCCTACAAAACCTTCATCCTTTAACAATACAAGTAATAATACAACCACTGCAAAATCCCAATCCCTCCCACCCCTCCCCCACCCCGACTCTCTGGGAGACAGGCAGCCGCAAACCCAGGACACCAAACAGGCGCCCCGGGGCTGACAGGCAATATACTAATACCTGTCTTTGGAAAGGCACCTACTAAACAACTTTGGCACGGGCGATATATTGATCCAATATCTCCCATCTTTTAAAGTTTAGCTCAACATCACACGGGCGATATAGTTTACTGTACAACTTCTCATATTTGGAGTACTGACAGATCAAATTCCACCAGTGAGCTAGGCAGAGTCCAGAGAAAGATTTCCAGTTTGCCAAGATCTGCTTAATCGCAATGGCCAACATGAAGTTTAAAAGGATACGTTTCCCTGGGTCCACCGACGGGCACATCTCCAAAGATCTCAAAAACATCCCGCGCCAGGTTAGCCCGTGGGACAGGTGTAATATGGAACTAATCCTCCCCCAAACCTGGTCCAGAAAACTCTTAACAAAGGGGCAGTCATAAAACATATGTGAGAATGTTCCCTCATTGGACTGGCAGGACCAACATTTACCAGAAGTACCCTTGTCCCACTTGGCCAGCCTCACTGGGGTTATAAAAACCCTATGGGCATAAAAATACATTGCCTGCATTAGCGCCGCTGATCTAGAGACCCTTGTTACCGGACCCCATAAGAGCTTCCAGGTACCTGCGGAGATCGTTCCAGACACATCTGCCTCCCAGACTCTCTCTAGACCAAGCAGCCGCCGCGGAGTACTGTCCCGGAGAGATGCATACAGTTTAGAGAGGGCACCCCGTTGTCCAATTGTACCCCGAAGCATTATTAGCTGCCCGCTCTCTGCTGCCAAATCCCGCACCTGGATATGAGAGGCAGTAATGCAATGCTTAAGCTGCATCCACTTAAAATAGCTGGCATCCGAGAGAGAATGTTCAGACTGAAGTTCCGAGAAGTTCTTCCAACCATGCAGCCCTACTAGCTGGCCTAGGACCCAAATACCACACGCTTGCCATGCCTTCCAGGCAAACATCTTGCCACGTATGCGCAATAAAGGATTCCACCACAACGGGGATGCTGCCGAGGGTGAGTTAACAGTGCCCAACCTCCTAACCAAATTCAAATATGCGTCCTGCGTTGCCTTAATGACTCCCCCCGCATTAAGCCAGTCGGGCTGAAGGGCACCCAGTAGCGACGCCAAGGGATAAGGCGTGGCCACCCCCGTTTCGAATTCTAGCCAAGCTGGACGCGATACTAGCTCCCCCTGCTCAAGCCACAGGGCTCCTTGCTTCAGCAATAGGGCCTGATGATATAGAGATCTGGAAATTGCACCCCTCCCCCATCCTTAGCGGCTTTCAGCTTCTGGAGAGCAATACGTGGTTGGGCATCCTTCCACAAAAAACTAGTAAGGCATTTCTCCAGCTTAGCGAATATGCTAGGCGGTAATGGGATAGGGAGCATGCCCAGCACATAGTTAATTTTTGGAACGAGTATCATTTTGATAAGCTCTAGCCGGCCCCACCAGGAGAAGTGCATAACAGACCACCCGAGAGTCTTACTTTGGATCACCTGCATCAGTTCCTCGACATTCTTTTGAATCATAGACTCTGTCGAGGAGCAATACCAAGCGCCCAAATATTTAATACAAGCAGCCTCCCACTGAAAAGGATAACTGGCCATCTCTGCCAAAGAAGTAACCCTATTAAGTGGGAAGGCCACGGACTTGTTCCAATTTATTTTATAGCCGGAAACTGCGGAGTAAGACTCAATCAAGTCAAGCACTACTGGTATTTCTGACGGCTGTACAAATAGGAGCAGGTCGTCGGCGTACGCCGATAACTTCACCGTCGACTCCCCCCGACTATACCTTCTAAACTACTGTGCTGTCTAACCGCAAGGAGCAAAGGTTCCATTGCCAGATTGAACAACAGGGGGGAAAGGGGACAGCCCTGCCTGGTACCCCTATATAGTGAAAAAGAGCAAGATAGGACGCCATTCGCCGCTATGCGCGCTGTCGCATTAGCATATAACACCCGGACTTTGTTAATAAAACCCTCTCCTAATCCGAACCATTTCAATATAAAGAATAAGAAAGGCCACTCCAGCCTGTCGAAGGCCTTCTCCGCATCTAGGGAGAGGGCCACATAAGGATTAGGTACCACTGCTGCCCTGTCAAGTAAATTGCAAAGCAGACGCGCATTATCTGACGTGGACCGCCCGGGCACAAAGCCGCACTGGTCCGGATGTACCACTTCCCCTATAAATAGGGCGAGCCGCCTCGCTAGGACGCTCGCGTAGATCTTATAATCGGCGTTTAAGAGGGAGATGGGCCTGTAATTGCCCACAACACCAGGATCTCTTCCGGGCTTTTCAAGAACAGTAATAATAGCATCAGAGAATAGGCCAGTCTGGCCTTGACTCTTCCCTAGCTCTTCGTAGTATTCCAACAAATACGGTTGCAGATCAACCCCGAAAACAGCATAAAATTCCGAGGGGATACCATCCGGCCCTGCGGCTTTCCCTTGAGGCATAGATTTGATAACTACCTTAAGCTCATCACCCGATATAGGAGCCCCAAGTTTCTCCGCTTGCTGCTCCGACAGCACGGGGTGATCTAACTGATCAATGAACTGCTGAAAGTCCGTCAGCTCCGCCTGTGACTCAGCAGAGTATAGGGCCCTATAAAACTTAGAAAACTCCTCAACTATGTTGGTACTCTTAGTATGTCGCACAGCTCGATTATCTATGATAGCCGCGATCCTAGACTTATTGTGCTGACCTCTGACAGTTCCTGCCAGCAGTCTGCCTGCCCTGTTTTGTTCTATGTGATACCGAGCCGCCTGCCGGAGCATCACCTGTTCCACTTCCGAGCTGAGAATTTCGTTATATTGAAAACGTAGTCTCTGCAATCGTAAGAGGAGGCCAGGGACCGGCTGCCGCCACCACAGACGCTCACCCGCCTTAATCTGGCTTTCCAAAACTTCCAAGTGAGCTTTACGCCGTTTAGTCTCCTTAATCTGAAAACTAGTAATGGATGCTCTCAGCGAAGCCTTAAAGGCCTCCCACCAGGCCCAGCTGGCCGACTCGCCCAATTTGTTCTCCCTAAAATATGAAATAATAGCAGCCTTTATCTCTTCTTGAAATGTGGATTCTGCCAGCCAAGATCTGTTAAAGGACCATGGTGGACGAGGCTTCTCAATATCAGGGACCTCTACCGTGACCGTGATGGCTGCATGGTCTGAGACTGTAACACTCAAAATCTCTGCCGCACAGCTATCGGACACAAGAGGCTTGGATATTAAAAAAAAATCTATACGGGACGAGGATTTGTGGACAGGGGAGAAAAAGGAGTAATCTTTGTCTCTCGGATGGAGCAGCCGCCAAATATCCACCAGTCCACATTCATCCATAAGGGCTGAGAGCGCCGCACCCACCCGAGTGGGACGCTCGACTCTCCCCGGATTTCGATCTAACAAAGCATCTCTCACTTGATTGAAATCCCCACCCACAATGGTGAAGGGGCCACCCTCCCTCTGTAAGCTCTCATTAAGCTTGCAGAAAAAGACAGGATCATCTCTATTGGGCCCATATATATTAATAAAGAGAAGCTGAACGCCTCCAAGTAATATCAATGATTTGGCCCATCTCCCCTCTTCATCATTACTGGCCTGAATGACCTTACAACTCAACGAAGCTTTGGCTAACGTGGCTACACCATTCTTTTTATGAGCTGCTGGAGATGAGCCTACCAGCTGATAGACCTTGCTTCCCAGTTTGGAGGTCTCTTTCAAGGACAAGTGAGTCTCCTGTAAAAGAACTATATCTGCATTCTGACGCTTACAGTAAGTCATAATCTTTTTCCGCTTAATCGGAGAGTTTATACCTTTTACATTCAAAGATAAAATCTTTAACGGTTTAGACATTGCAGCCCCTGCAAGAATGGTTAACAGAAATAGTCATCCTAAGAAAATCAAGTACCAATCTATCGTTTCCCCCCAGAGAGCCATCCCCCCACATTCCCCAACAAACTAAGCAAACTGGGCAAGATAGCGAAAGCACTATTACAGCATAGCGCAGCCCGGCTGAAGACACTTATGTCAAAGCTCAAAATGTGAACAACAATGAAATTGGTATTACTGATATTGGAAAATAAAAACAAATAATCCCCCCCCCCCTCACCAGACAACATTACCCCATCCAGCCCTTCAGGGCCAGTCGTGAAGCTATCACTGTCCGAGCATAGCAGGGTCCAGACAATTGACACCTTAGCACTAGATCTGGCCTGAGAAAAAGGCCTTTGGCCAAGGTAGTAGGAGATAAATCGAAGACCAGGTCAGGTTACTTGCATCGCGAGGGCTTCCTGCTCTTCCACGAACTGATGAAGAGCTGCTGGATCGTCAAACGATTTGGTGACATTGTTCAAAGTAACTTTAAACCGCGCTGGGTTGAAGAGCCCGTAGCGGGCTTGCAACCGCTGCAGTCTTGGTCGCAGGGCAAGAAACTGCCTCCTTTTGTCGACGGTATGTTTGCAGTAATCTGCATAAAAGGTCACCCTCTGGCCCTCATGTTGAATCGCTTGCTGCTTCCTTGCTGCGTCTAAAATTTGTAATGCCTGCTGGTGCCGTAGGAGGCACAGAATCATGGGTCTCGGCCTTGTGTTTTGCTTGACCATGCTTGTTGGAACGCGGTGAGCCCGTTCAATTTCCAGCGGGAACTTAAAATCCAGCTTGAGTAATTGAGGTAGGAAAGTCTCCAGGAAACCGACTGGGTCTCTCCCTTCCACACCTTCCCGTAGGCCCAAAATACGCACGTTGTTGCGGCGGGCTCTGTTCCCCATGTCTTCCAGATTGCGCTCAAGCCAGGCTATTTTGCGAGCCGCCACTGCACAACTCTTCAGCTGCTCACCTTGTGCCACCGCCTTGGTTTCAATGGCATCCACTCGGACCGTGAGCGCCTGCAGCTGCGATCCCAGGGCTTTCATGTCTGCCTGCAGCTCAGTTAGGGAGTCGCCATTCGCTTCCACGCGAGCTCGAACAGCCCTTATCTCGTGCAACAGCTCTTTGATTCCCTCTGGCTGTTCCTGTCCGGGCGCCATTTTGTGCGGTGAGAGGGGATCCGTTTTGGATCGTTTAGTGCCTGCATTTGTCGAGCCCGCAAACTCTAAGCGCGTCTGTTTGCCCCCAGACATGTTCTCCCTTTATCCGATCGCCGCAGCTCTAACCTGGGGGGGGGGGCAATATTGCCAGCGAGGGGCTGAATTGGGTGTCTTCAGCCGGGAGGATCTCTCTTACGCAGCCATGCTGGCTTCCCGCTGGCTCCGCCTCTCAGGATCATATGAATTTTAAGTTGTTAAATTGGGGTCATACAGGCTAAAGGTTTGAAAAGCACTGGTTTAAATTATTGTCTTCATTAGGAAGTCACTTAGCGCTGTCACACTCACCTTCCTTTCTTAGATCCTCTTTTACTACCTGTACAGTTCCCACTGAAAAGTAATTTTGGAGTCCATTCAGTAAAAATACCTGAGCATATTGCAGTTATGATGCTGCTAAAAATTGGCCCTTCTTTGTAACTAGTTTCATAATTTTAGGACCAAAAAGGTGCAGGTAATACAGAACACTGTGGAATTTCGGTCAAACTGTCTTTATTAAAGTGCTGATGAGGTCTCTCCCAAGATGTGTTTCAGCGCGAGGTCTTCATCAGGGGTTCAGGACCTCAATTAGAAATGGAGACATAACAATGTAAGAAACAATTAAAATAAACAATAAAAACAATTAAATGACTATGCAGGGCTGGCACAAGGTTTATGCTACTACTGAGTCTGGTGGCAGGGTCAAGGGGAGGGCGCAGCTTGGCTCAGCTCGGCGGCAGGCTATGTGCTTCGGCACATATGGCCTGCCACCTCTGACCCCCTCCAATATATACCTCTCTGCCACTGGAATCAGTGGAAACAAGGGGTGGTAGTGCGGCACTGCTCAGCACGGGGAACTGGAAAGGTGGTGCAGCTAAGAGTGCAGGGGGTTGGCAGCTCATATGTGGTGAAGCACATAGCCTGCCGCGCACAGAGATCTGGCACCCTAGGCGGCCACCTAGCCTGCCTAGTGGACAGGCCAGCCCTGCATACATAGAAAGGGAAGTAGTACATGTGCATTATCAAAAAATGAATCCATATATCCAATAAGACATAAAATAATAAGTACATGTATAATATAGTAAGTATAAAAACAATGCATCATAAAGAACAAATTAATAAATTAAAACTTGTTATGGGATAAAAAAACAACTGTAAAAACAGAGAAGTGAAAGATTGAAAAATATAATTGACCTATAATCATGTAAGCAAATGGAACACATGACTGTATGCTCCTAAGACTATCTCATGAATGAAAATAATAAAACTACTTACAAAAAGGAGAAAAATCTCTAAGGAGTCACATAACTAGTAAGGGGCCAAACGACCCATGTTGTAGGGTGAAAAGTGAAAACATGAAGAAATGAAATGGACACAAGCATAATATAATCAAGGGTAGTAGGAAAGGAGGGAAGGTAATTGTGATCATATCTAACATCATATCAGGAATTTGTCCTAAAAATTAGGATAATGGAAGAAATGAACACTCTCTTTTGATTCCAAAGTTGAATAAGAAGCTGGAGCAATTGTGTTCTATGCAATAGTGCAGATAAAAACAGAGCTAAAATAAGTGCTATAAAAACCACATAAAAAGCATATACAGAAAAAGGAAGGAATAAAAAAGTAAAGTAAAAAATAGATAAAATGCAGCCAAAAGAGAGCTATAAAAAGGGAATATAAAAAGGGCAAAAATAGATAAAACATAACCAAAACCAATCTGTGCCATAATAAATGAGCTGAATGGGTACATAAGAACATAAAATTGCATATAAATTGTTACAAAAGTGTTATACCATAATAAAAAGAAATAAGACCATTATAAAACCAAACTGGAAGATACATAGCAGCATAAATTACATATAAGGTGAAAAACACAATATAATCACACATCAAATACTCCTTCTGCCCATAATGAGAACCACCATGTAAAACGTGATTATACCCACATAATTAATATAGTAATATCTTTAAAAAAAAAGAACATAAAAACTGCTGCAAGAAGTCAAACTGGCCACTGGACCTCTATACCTTAACTCATAAAACAACAAAAGAAAATTAGTTAAATAAATAATTAAATGAAAAAGAAGGATGATTAAAATGAGGGCACATATCTCTGAACGCTTGGCAAGTGGTGAGTAGTGATCAATCACTTGTAGGAAACAGGGGCCAGTGCCGGCACCATTTTTAAACTACTCCTGGTCCCTCCAAAACTAGCTAAGCATTGCGTTGCCATAGTGACACCAGATCAAGAAAACAGATCTCTGTGAACAGCCAACATAAAGGCATTAAATTTACAACATTGGAAAACATGAAAAAGTAAACTAGACATTAAACATACAGCACACTGAACAATGTGTGGCTGTGGCTAGCACATTTAAAGGAGGTCATTGAAAACAAAAGAAGGTGGGGTGGGGGGAGAAACGGCAGAGATAGCCTGTCTCTGTGACAGCAGCTGAGGGATATTGAAATATCATCTAGCATGAAAAGCATGTAAATCAAAATTAGGGTGAAAAAAAATGGAAAAGTGACCCATAACTGAACCATCCTTAAAAACCAATCTGTTACATTGTAGCATGAGCTGTATAGAGTGAGGGGATCTTAAGGGGTACCTAGAGCAGCCTTTACTTTTTTATTCCTTCCTTTTTCTGTATATGCTTTTTATGTGTTTTTATAACACTTAGGGGCATGTTTACTAAACTGTGGTAATATCATTCGCGTTAGGTTCTGCAGTAAAGGTACAGATGTCCATATAAAGGTATGGGCGGGGCATCATTATGGCAAGCCGTGTCAGGTAACGCACGTTATAAGGCATGTTATAAGGCACCTTATTAGACACAGTACAATGCACATGCCTAATAAGGTGCCCTGTAATGTGCTTTATAACGTGCCTTGTACTGTGCCTAATAAGGCGCCTTGTAATGTGCCTTGTACTG
Source organism: Ichthyophis bannanicus (assembly GCA_033557465.1). Lineage (NCBI taxonomy): Eukaryota > Metazoa > Chordata > Amphibia > Gymnophiona > Ichthyophiidae > Ichthyophis > Ichthyophis bannanicus. The sequence goes on from CM066032.1 coordinate 861,665,588, forward strand.
TGCCTAATTAGGAGCCTTATAATGCCTTATAAGGATTGTTAAAAAACAGAAACAAAAGTCATTGAAAAATCAAGGCAGTAGCTATCACTGGCAATTTACAATAACCAAACAAATTTTTTGTTGGGGGCAATCGACATGAGAGGGAGGATGGGAAAACCTTCCCCTCACTGCCAAAAGAACCCTTTTAATCAGATAGGGCCACAGCGCACCCAAAAATTTTTGAAGTGAAATCAACACTTATCTTATGCGAAGGCGATTAAAAATCCCACATGTTCCACGACTTAGCATGCATGTTTCGGGCCCCACTGGGTCCTGTATCAAGTGGTGATCAGCTCATCTAGTCGCCAGAAAAGGATTGTTGGCAACTGTGGTGAGGGTACTATGGGCTGGCAGCACAGATCTGCAAAGATATGACTGTCACAGGCAAGCAAAATATCTGCCTGGGACAGGAGGGAACAATGAGGACTTGAACCCATGACTTCTGCCTAGAATGTCAGTGTACTAAACAGTAGGCTATATCTCTATGGCTTGTGGCATAGTTATGGCTGGGTACAGAAGGACTGCAGGTCACCGCACAAACCATCTGCTCTGTGTGCCAGGATAGGGTAACCCCACCAGCACCCATGATGCACCAAATGGGGTCTGCACCTCTCCGGTACTGCAGCGTGGTAAGACGGACTGACAGTGCGTGATAATGGCACAGAGTAGCTACAGACCATGCCATTGTGCAGGTTCCGTGTTCACCCTGAGGGATAGGATGGGCGCCCAGCACTAGGTCCACAGTACATGTGGTGCTAGAGATAGGTCTTGCTGCACATTCCCAGCACTGCCAGTGTGTGACAGGTGTTCCCAGCAGTGCAATGAAAGGTGCATCTGTCCCAGCTGTGTTCTGTAGTCACATGTGGCCCTGTGGGACTGGACACCACCTAGATTAGTGTGTACCCGGTGTTAAGGTCTGGCTGCCATGGGTACCTGTTATCAGGCAGTGGGGTGTCTAGACTCGCATGAGGGCTATGTAGCACTGCCACTATGGGTCTAAGTGGTATGCACTATATACCCCAAGGGGCCTCAATCACCCCTTTTGTAGATGAGGGTGTGGTGGGACAGGTGCCTGCACCCTGCAGAATGGCTGTAGTACCAGCAACCACAGTCCTGCTGTCAGATGACAGCCTTCCAGGGCTGCTGGGCCAGTGCCATACCTGTGACCAGTGCAGACCAGCAGTGATGCTTGGGGTAGGCAGGGGAAGGCTCAACTGCCCCACACCATAGTCTGCCATTCATCAACAGACAGCACAGTCAGACTGCACCTGCAGCATCCTACAAGGTGTTCCCACCATACACAGGCAAACTGCAGACAGCCCACTAACCAGTCCATAGTGCATACTCACAGAGAAACCCTGTGCACCCAGAGGTGGGATGTACAGCACAGACACCAAGCAGGTATCTCTGGGATTGGGCCCCAGAGCCAGAAACACACAGGTATCACTAGAAACAAATGATGTGTGGCACTATGTGGGAACATAGACACGCCATGATCACTGCTTGGTCAGAGTGAGAGTGCCCCCCCCCCCAGCGTGACATGCTGTGGCCACCCTGTCCATGCAGGTGGTGGTCGAGCACTACAGTGTCCCAGCCATTGCCCTCCACCCTGTGCAGATGCATCCTGGCCAATCCGCTCTGTCTAGGCCATACCCACAATACCTTGTTCCTCATTATGCACATTTGCAGGCTAACGCTGGAAGCAGTGTGAGCAATGTGGGCTCAGTGAGGTGTTGGCAGACACAAAACAATGGAGAGACATACACACACTCCCACACCTATCTCAGAATTGTGCAGATATGGAGGTGGTTGACAACTCTACATGCCACACTGGTCCTGATCACAGTACCAACATTGCTGATCTGTGCAGGGGGTAGTAGTAGTGCTCTGGTGATAACTGCAGCTCTGTGCTGGGGCCAACAGCCTGACACTCCATGAAGCTGTGGATAGTGGAGCCCTTGTGAGTGGGTGTCCGTAACCCTGTGCACCACTGCGTTGGGGTTTTCCCGTGTTGTTGTTGTGGCTGCATTGTGGGCTAAAACTATGGGAAGATGCTCTGCAGGATCCACAGATGGGATGTGAACCTCTGCTCTTGGACATGCTGGCTGAGTGTACTGCAACACACTGTTGCCACAACAGCATAGTGGTCCCTGGGGATACCCTTACGTTCCTCGGCCAGACCTCTTCTGTTGCACTGCACACCACATACTGGTACAGGGCATGGCCTAGGTCCACTGCAGGCGTGTGCCACTGCTCACTCCAGCACAATCACCCACCCCCTCTGCCATACCGCCATGACCATATGCTGTCGGTGCTGGTGGTACGACATCCCAGGCCATCCAGGGGGCAGGTAGGCAGCTGCCTAAGGTGTAAATTCTTGGGTAGGGGTGCCTATATAGATGTCCATGCTTCCCCCGGCACCACATGTCACTGTTATGTTCCCCTTAGGGTGCCTGCTGGGTAATGTCCCCTGGATGGGACACTGTGGGACACAGACTCATGGGCATGTTTGACCCTGGTCAGTTGCTGTCTTGCTGGTTTCCATTTTCTGCATTCCTATGTGACACCTTGGCAACCGCCTAGTCCACCCTGTGCCCCAGTAGCCCCCACTGCATGTCCTGCCTGCAGCCCCCATGCCCTATTTGTGCCATCACCATAGTGGCCTTTCATACCAGGGCACTATGCTGTTGCTGCAAATGGAGCACTACTATCACCTTTCTTGGGCTCCTTGCCTATGTTGTACATTGTTGACACTTAAATTGTTTCTCTCTCCTGCAAATTTGCATCTAACACTAGGTTTTCAGTTGCATTAAGATTCAGCCCTTCATTTCCCCACGTTAGTGTGGAAGGGGCTCCCCGCCCACTCCCCACCTGTTGACCCCTTCTCTCCGCCCTCTCTCCACCCTCTGCGGGACTTACCTCGGCTGGGAACACTAACGCGCATTATGTAACTTTAAGGCGCGTTAACGTTACGTAACGTTACATTAACGCGCGTTAACATTACATAACACGCCTTAACGTAGCCACTGCTACGTTACCACAGTTAAGTAAACATGCCCCTTATTTTAGCTCAGTTTTTATCTGCATCATTGTATAGAACAGAATTGCTCCAGCATATCAGGCAACTTTGGAATCAGAAGAGAGTGTTCATTTCTTCCATTATCTAATTTTTAGAAGAAATTCCTGATATGATATTAGATATGATCACATTTTACCTTCCCTCCCTTTCCTCTTACCCTTTATATTATGCTTGTGTCCACTTCATTTCTTCATTTCTTTATGTTTTTACTTTTCAGCCTACAACGTTGGTCGTTTGGCCCTCTTACTAGTTATGTGACTCCTTAGAGGTTCTTCCCCTTTTTGTAAGTAGTTTGATTATTTTCATTCAACAGATATGTCTCTTGACTATCATTTGCTTGCATGATTATAGATCAATTATACTTTTCAGTCTTTTCCGTTTTTACCCCATTAACAAGTTTTAATTTGTTAATTTGTTCTTTATGATGCATTGTTTTTATACTTATCATATTATACATATATTTATTATGTTTTGTCTTATTGGATATATGGGCTGATTTTTTGATAATACACATGTGCTGCTTCCCTTTCCATGAATGTTTAATTGTTTTTATTGTTTGTTGTTACTGTTTGTTACATTGTTATGTCTCCCTTTCTAATTGAGGTACTGAGCCCCTGATGAAGGCCTAGAGCCAAAACACGTGTTGGGACAGATCTCATAGGTACTTTAATAAAGACAGTTTGACTGAACTTCCACGGTGTACTGGATTATCTGCTCCTTCTTGGTTCTATGTATCTGCAGGTTGCTGTGCTTTTTGTGGTTCCCCTTCATAATTTTAGGGGTATGTTTACTAAACCTCGATAGCCGCAAGAGGTTGACAATTAAGTCTAAAACCTCTGTGGTATCTCCTAGAGTCATTCTCAGCTTTCCCCCTGCAGATACTGCAGACATTTTGGATTTTCTGGGGAAAGACATGACACCTGGCTTCCGCAATAGTACTAACAAAAATGGCTGTGATCTCGCAGTTCTGCCCCCTAGCATGAGGTTTCTAGGGGGCAGCACTGCATCACTGTGGCCAATTTGAGCCGGATCTATGAAGGGGACAGGAGCAGGGAGGCTGCTCCTGCCCCTATTGACCACTGGACCGCCACAGATCAAAAGGTATGACTTAGGGTGGGGTCAGAGATAGTGGAGGCATGATGGGGGGGGGGGGGCCTCCGTAGGCTGACTGGCTAGCAGGGATTGCTAATTCTTAATGAGGAGAAGGAGAGGGGCTCAGGACCCTGACCAGCTAGCTGGTTTAGATGTAAGGAATGGGATGGCGGGCTTTGGTCACTCTACTGACTAGCTTTTATTTGTCTGGGGCTGCACAGAACCCTTCCCACCAGACAGTTACCAATGGAGATCAGGAGCTATCAAGGGGGTAATCAGTCCTGAAGAGGGGGAGGGCTGTTTTTTCAAATATTGTCACATCAGGGAGGGGGTAAATTGATGCATAAGGAGGCTGCTTGGCTGCAGGGCAGATGGCTGCTGCTAATTAGCAGAAGCCGAGGTGCCTGCCATGGAGGATCACTGGCAGATAATACCACCTCTCACAGGCCTACTCCCCAATCCCGCCCCACCCCCCCTATGGGTCCGCTGCACGAAATGCAGATATCACAGAAACATGCCTGTGATATCTGCATTTCTCCTGCATTGGCTGCCATCGCCATGGGATTAATTGGGAATAGCTCTGTGGTAGCAGCTAATACCCTTTAGTAAACATGCCCCTTAATGAGTCTCTGTTTTTCTTTCTAGATATTTATTTAGCAATCATTTAGATACCACAGCTGATAAAATCATTTTATGCTGTTTTTAATACAGCATATATAAAATTGATAGACAACTGATCACAGACTCTTAATACAGTCAGTCACTATCAGCACCAAGCATGTCATGTTGAAGATGAGATGAGCATGAACAACAACGAAGAGACTGAAATCAACACTTGTATTGTGCCAAAGAGAGATTCCTTCTGCAGTCCTTAAGATGAAATATGAACAGATAATATTTCAAGAAGCACTTGCAAATTCATTTTAATCAGATCAGTGGCACCCTCTACAATTGTCACAATTTCTTTATCCTTCTGCTAAGTTTCCTTGGTCTTGCATTGCATGTGTTGGTAGTTGACGTTCTTCTTTCTCCGACTTAGTACAGAATAGTTGTTTGATACCAACACTTCCATTAGCAATATTATTCATGTGCTTTTCTCCTTTACTATAATGTTCAATTTTCCTGTTCTTTCCTTGACTAAAATAAAAGAGCACATTTATATTGCATATTGATTCCATACTCATCTAAAAATAATGGATTACTTGCAGAAAGCGTTTTCCCTCAGTAATATGCGGAAATATTTCTTTACGGAAAGAGTGGTAGATGTATGGAATAGTCTCCCAGTGGAGGTGGTAGAGATGAATTTAAAAAAGCATTGGACAAACACAGAGGATCTCTAAGGGAAAAAAGGGGACTATTGTAGTGGTTGATATGGAAGGACAGACTAGATAGGTCTTTTTCTGCTGTCATGTTTCTATGTTTCTTAAGACGCGTGGTGGGCTCTTTCAGTCGTCAGATTGTCCAACATCCTGGGAGCAAAGAAATACAGTGGAGAAAAGCTAGGCCTTACCACGGTGCCCAAAGTGTTACGTACAGAAAGAACTTTCCCTACATGTCCCTTTGCTATGTTTGGTGTCTGCAAGTGCCTATAACATCTGTGAAAGAGATGAAGGATGCTAACCTATGCATTCCGGGTCTACATATCTCCATCCTTCTAAAACTCATAATAAAAGCATGAATTATAGTTCTTTAATCAGATTTGTATTGTATAATCTATTCACCTCCTTCCTATCCAACTGCATGATCACAGTTACTGCTAACTCCCCTACCACCTCTATTCATCAATTACATCTTGGCATTCTCCACAGCTCTATTCTATCCCCCAGTCCTATTTGCTTTATTCCTCAGTCCACTAGCCCTATAATATTATCCTTAGGCATCTCTGGTCATAACTTTGCTGATAACATTCAGTAAACTCATTCTCCTGATATCTTACCTCTCAATACATGTCTTTCTGTGATCTCATATTGGCTAGAAGATAATCATATAAAACATAATCCCACAAAATCCAAGGCAATGTGGATAATCAAATCAATCTCAACAACCTTCAGTTGCTTCTACCCTTTCAGGTCACATCCTCCCTCTTGTTTCTTTTATGAAAATCTTAGGTTGTCACATTGACTCACAATGACCATTTGACTTGCATATCTCCACAGATGTCAATTCTTGCTTCTTTTCACTCAGAATTATTTGTGCTCTTTGAACTTTTATAGATAAGTCAGCACTACTCATGTTAGTATTTTCCTTAATCATCAGCTATCTTGATTACTGCAATGGCATACTTCTTGCCTCTATCAAGCACCTACAGTTATTTCAAAATACTGCCATCAAACTCATAACCATCCACAAATTTGATCAGGCTTCACCTTTCAAAAAAGAACGTCACTGTCTCCCTATTATATACTTCAAGAAAAAAACCTCCCAATTACTGAAAATACTCAATACACCAAAAATTTGTCACCACCAGTAAAACACTATGAGAAAACCCTCTAAAGAAAATTGGTTATAACATCAAGTGGTATGTTTACTAAACTGCGGTAACATTACAGACCGCATGTTATGTAACATTAACGCTCGTTAGGTAATGTTAACGCGTGGTATGTAATGTTAACGCGCATTAACATTACTTAACGATCGTTAACATCCCTGGCCATGGTAAACACCGCAGAGGGTGGAGAGAGGGCGGGGGGAAGGGGTCAATGGGTGGGGAGTGGGTGGGGAGAGGCTCCCTGCACACTAACGTGATGAACTGAAGGCCTGAATCCTACCGTGAATGAAAACCTGCCGTTAGATGCACATTTGCAGGAGAGAGAAACCATTTAAGTGTCAGCAATGTATAGCATAGACAGGGAGCCCAAGACCGTGATAGTAGTGCTCCATGTCCAGCACCAGCATAGTACCCAAGTATGAAAGGCTACTATGGCGATGGTGCAAGTGGGGCATAGGAGGCTGCAGGCGGGACATGTAGTGGGGGCAGCAGGGGCACAGAGTGGACTAGGCGGGCGCCTAGGTGGCACATAGGAACATAGAAACTGGAAATCATCATGACAGCAGCTGACAAAGTCCAAACACAATCCACCTACATCTACCTGATCCACTCGAGCTAACAGTTGCCATGGCACTGACCTGACATCCCCCCAGCCAACCCTCCCCCAAGCAGAAAGAACAGACTATTGGTAGGCGGTGATGGGGGGGATGCGAGGATGCTCATGTATGCCCCTTGCCCCAGACCCCGCTCCCTAGGCGACCACCTACCCACACAGTGGATGGCATGGGACTGCGCACTACCAACACCGACAGCATATGGCCATGTCAGCATGGCAGGGGGGGGGGGTGTGCCCATGCTGGAGGGGGCAGTGGCACCTGCCTGCAGTGGACCTAGGCCATGTCCTGTACCAGTACATGGTGTGCAGTGCAACATAAAAGGTCTGGCTGAGGAAAGGTACAGGTAGCCCCAGGGACCGCCATGCATCTGTGGCAACAGTGTGGTGCAGTACACCCAGTGAGCATGTCCAGAAGCAGAGGGTCACAGGTTCAAGTCCCAGCTGTGACTCCTGCAGAGCATGCCCCTATGTTTTACCCTACAATGCAGATACAACAGCAACATGTGCAGAGCCCAAAGCAGCGGCAAACAGGGGTACAAACACCCACTCACACAGGCTCCATAATCCAAAGATGCATGGAGAGTCAGGCTGTTGGCCACAGCATTGAGCTGCAGTTATCAACAGGGCACTATTACTACCTCCTGCACAGTTTAGCAATGTTGGCACTGTGATCAGGACCAGTGTGGTGGGCAGGGTTGCCAACCCCCCTCTCTGTGCACAATGCTGTAATAGGAGTGTGTGTGTGTATGTCTATCCATTGTTTTGTGGCTGCCCACACCTCACCGGGCCCACAATGTCCCACTGTTACCAGCATTAGCCTGAATATGTGAATAATGAGGAGCAAAGTGTTGTGGGTATTGCCCGGATAGGGCGGATTGGCCAGGATGCATCTTCACAGGGTGTGGGGCAATGGCTGGGACACTGTAGTGCCTGACCACTGCCTGCATGGACAGGATGGCCACAGCATGGCATGCTGGGAAGGCACTCACTCTGACCGAGCAGTGACCATGGCAGGTCTAGGTTCCCACATAGGTTCTATACTATCTGCTTCTAATGATATATTTGTGTTCCCCAGTGCTGGGGTCCCAATCACTGAGATGCCTGCTTGGTACACATAGTTCCTCTGTCAGCATATACTATGGACTGGTTAGTGTACTGTCTGTAGTTATACTGTGTATGGTCAGAATACCTATGTGGTGCAGCTTGACTGTGCTGTCTGTTGATGATTGGTAGACAGTGGTGTGAGGCAGTTGGGGGTTTTCCAGAACTAGCCCCATCATTGCTGCTGGTCTGGTCTGCCACTGCCCCAGCTGCAGGTATGGCTCTAGCCACCAACCCTGGAGAACTGTCGCATACCAGTAGAATGGAGGCTGCTTCACAGGGTCTGGGGCACCTGTTCCTTACCTACAAAAAGGGTGATGTGAGCCCTTTGGGGTATGTAGTGTATACCACTTTGAACTATCAAGGAACTACTATACAAACCTCATGCAATTTTGGAAAATCCTCTGCCCTCCTGATAACAGGTGCCCATGTAAATCAGACCCTAACGCAGGGTACACACTAATCTGGGTGATGTCTGGTCCCGGAGGGTCACATGTGACTGCAGGATACAGCTAGACACCAAATTACCTTTGGCTGTACTGCAAAGAGCACCTATCACACACTGGTAGTGATGGGGATGTACAGCAGGACCTATCTCTAGCACCACATGTACTGCGGACCTAGTGCTGGTCACCCATCCTATCCCTCAGGGAGAACACAGAACCTGCACAATGGCATGGCCTGTAGCTACTCTGTGCCAGTATCATGCACTGTTAGTTCGTCTTTCCAAGCTGAGGTACCAGAGAGGTGCAGACCCCATTTGCTTATCAGCTGTAGACAGCTATTCAGCATGTGCAGTGCATCATGGGTACTGGTGGGGTTACCCTATCCTGGCACTTAGAGCAGACAGTTTGTGCGGTGACCTGCAGTCCTTCTGTACCCAGCTATTGCTGTGCCATATGCCACAGAGGTATAGCCTACTGGTTAATACAATGCCATTCTTGGCAGTGTTCATGGGTTCAATTCCTCATTGTTCCCTCTTCTCATGCCTGTCCTACTCAAATAGTGTGCGTGCCTGTAACAGTCATAGTTTTTCAGATTTGTGCTGCCAGCCCATAATACCCTCGCAACAATTGCCAACCTTCCCTCGGTCCGTCTATCTGCATCTGTCAGCTGTGTAGAGTCCTGTCTGCCTGTGCAGGCTGTCACCCCATGTCCTGCACTGCTACCCTTTCCTGCATTGCGCCTCTTCGTGCTTGCCTCACCTGTGCCTGTTCTGCATGGTACCACCACTCCTCTGTCCACCCATCATTGTAACTATCCTGCCACCTCTGCCTCCACTGGGGGGCATGTATTCCCATTGTCTGCCACCAACTGTCTTCCAGTATTTTACATTGCCAACACTCTGTGCTGTGGTACCATTGCCCCCACCATGTTTGTCATCAGTACTGGCAGCCATATGGGATGCCCACAGATATGGCAGGTCCAGCGGGCCCCAGCTCTCCCTCCCTCACTCATCTATTCATTGCCTTTCCTGAGTGCTCTATCTAGTGTTAGGGCTACATCTGTCTCTGTTCCTCACAGGTCATGCATGTCATCCTGTAGCACCTTGCAGCCCTTAAGGCCACACTAACCTAGGGCATCATAACCTTGTTAGGCCACCGTAACCTATGGTTCTGTAACCCAGGGTGCCCTCTAAGGTGCCCTGTCCAGGGGTGCCTAATAAGGCGCATAGCCTAAGGTGCCCTACTGTATAGGGCACCTTACAAAGCGCCTTATGAGGCACCTTACAAGACACCTTATAAGGCACCTTATAGGGCACCTAACAAGGCACCTTATAAGGCACCTTACTTATACGGCACCTTACACGGCACTTTACAAGGCGCCCTACAAGTCTCCTTACAAGGCATCTTACTTATACGGCACCTAACAAGGCGCCTTGTAATGTGCCTCTTAAGGTGCCTTATAAGTTGCCTTATGAGGCGCCTTGTAGCGCGCGTTAGTTTGTAACATGTGTTAGCTGATATGGCTGCTGTAACGATGCACCGCCCACGCCTTTATATGTGCATCTGTACCTTTACCGCGGAACCTAACGCGAATGACATTACCGCAGTTTAGTAAACAAACCCCTAAAACTATGTAGAAGGGATAATCAGAAAGGAGCCATATACATGTCCAATATGACAGCACACCATTTGCTCTCAATATCAGTCATCAGTCTCATTAAAGTCTTTTTAGTCCATCTTTATTTAATTCATCTTTTTTTCTTATTTGTATAAACCGCAAGTATCAATTTAAATAATCACAAAAATGGCAATAATTAAAAAGCTTCCACCAAAGTGCAAATTCAGTTGATCACAGTTCACAGTTCATGCTTTAATCACATTGGCCATCACCATTGAATATGCCCCGCTGAGGTTTTACTTCTGGGCCATAAATCTTTCTGCTCTGGCTTTCCCCCCTCCCTATCTGTCTGACTGTCTCATCCCTTATATTTATTTATTTTATTTATTTATTTATCTATTACTTCTATACCGCCCCTTCCAGAGATCAAGTGCGGTTTACATGGAACAGGTTAACATATTATGTATACTTCGGTATACATTTACATTGAACAGAAATTTTCTAACTTTTTACAAATCACAACAAATGCGTTAAACTGTCCAAACTATTTACATAGGTTATTTACAAGAGGTTATATACAATGTGTTACAGAATAATCATAGGTCATGCGTAAGTGTAAGTGTAGGTGGTGGAATTTATTTCCATTTTTCATAAGTTTTTTTGTGTGTGTGTGTGAGGACTATGTGGGGTTAGCTAATTGGGGTTTTGAAAGTTTTGAGTTTGTGTGTAGGGGGTAGGGGATTTGGAAATGTTCAGAGAATAGGTAGGTTTTGAGTTCCTTCCGAAATTGGGAAATTTTATGATACGGAGGCCTAGTGGGAGATCATTCCAGAGCATGGAGGCAGTGAACGTGAAGGCTCTGGCATTTGAGGATTTTTTAGTCTTCGTGAATGTTTTTGGCTATCGAGTGAGTGGGCTGAGTTTTGTCTGCGAGCTCTTGATTCGGATGGGGTCTGTAGTAGTGTTGATAGGTGTGAGGGGGCGATGTCGTTTAGGAGCTTGAAAGTTGTTAGGAGAATTTTGTATCTGATTCGGCTGTTTATAGGGAGCCAATGTAGTTCTAGGAGTATCGGGGTCAGATGGTCTGTTAGACGAGCTTTGGTGATTACTTTTGCGCAAATGTTCTGGGCTCTTTGTAATAGGTAAGTATTTTTTGTGGTAAGTATTTTTTTGTGGTATATCCTCTCCAGAACACTCCATTCACAGGGCCACAATTGAATGGTAATTTTTCCAACCCACAGGTCAACTGCCTACATCTTCCTAGCCCCGGCCTTATGGAACTCTCTTCTATTACACTTAAGAGAATCTTAACTCAAAACAGTATGCTCTAGACAGCTCGGACAGATGAGTGGTGAGCTGTACCCATAAACACTTTCCCACTTTCATCCCCTCTCTCATTTTCTCTCTACAATATAATATATATATTTTATAATTTTAAACTCTGCAAACTGCTTTGATGCTCTAACAAAAAGGTGGAATAGCATAAACTATTCATCTATCAACATTGTAAGCATATAGAATACAAATATTAAAAAAGCATCAACAAAAAAATGAATATAAAACTATAGATGTTAATGATTATTTAATTCTTTGATAAAGGGTTTCTATTGCATTCAAACAAAATGGATCAAGAGAGCCACTGCAATTTTCCTGCTTTTGGGGGGGAGGAGGGGGGGGTCTTTCACCTTCATTTTCATTTACCTGTCTTCCTTGCCATATATTTCTTATTATTTTTTCTTTCTTTCCAACTTTTTTCTTATTTCCTTCATGCAACAATACTGCATGTATTGTCAGTCCTCTTTATTTTAAACTGGTTTTACTCACTTTTCTGAGTTTTTCTATTTTACCTAATACACTCTTCTTGTAGACTAACTTTGAACTTGGGAACCCTCTTGTCAAGGAATTATATACTCATCTCTCGTTCTCATTTTTGAAGGTTTTAGAGATATGCCTTAGTTCTTAGGACTTGATATCCAGGACATGTTCCAAATAAAAATATTTTCATACAAGGTTCAAATACAGGACTATAGAACTTAAATCAATCTGACCATTTTCAAGGCTTCCTGGCTTTTATCAGTTCTATGCTCTATTAAAGATATGTTGTGGCCAAAGAAACATGGACAATTTGGGGGTCATTTTATAAAGGATTTTTACATATATAGACCAGTATATACTTATTAAATGCCTCTTATAAATTTCCTTGTACGCATTTTCAGGACAGGATTCTGGATTTTGTGTGTAACATAATCTATGTGCTTTCACATGTATTGTATTTAAGTACATTTACTGTACACCATCTCACGAGCTTGTGTAAATGTACAGTACATGGCTTTATTATAGCCGGAATTTCTGAGACTTTTCAGAAGCAATTTTCTGAAGACATTAAGACCCCGATTTCATAAGGCAGATAGCGGAGCAGCGCGTCCTGCCGGGATATGCTACCCCGCTAGCCACTTTGACGGTATTCTGCCTCCATCCCCTGCTTCACGCACAGAGCTACTGTGCGTGCAGCAGGGGTTGGGGGCATGCCAGGGATGGAGAGTAGGAGGAGTGTGAGTGGGTCTGACCCCCAGACATACAGGGCTGATTCCAGGATCCTCGGGCCCAGTTCTGACAGCTACGGGCTCTAAAGGCTGTCAGTGTGTGTTTGCATGAAGATGTAATAGATCAAATTGACAAAATCAAGAGCAACAAATTACCAGGACTAGATGGCATTCACCACAGAGTCCTGAAAGAGCTCAAATGACTAATGAAATGACTAATGTGTCCCTATTTATAATCTGTCATTCAAAACAGCCATGATACCAGAGGACTGGAAGGGTGGCCAATGCAACACCAGTTTCGTAAAAAGGTGTACAGAGGTGATCTGGGAAACTATAGATCAGTGAGCTTGATATTGTTGTCAAGAAAACTGGTTTAAGCTATACTAAAAAACAAACAAGTCAATATTCAAAAGCACATATCTGGTTAGCAGCACCTACTAACTGGAGAAGTGCCACTGAGAATACTGCTAAATATTGTCTCTGACTGCCTCAGCACTATCTGGAAAGTGCTGGGGCAATCTGGGGGGTGGAGCAACTGCAATTTATCCATATAGCACTGATGTTCAACAACACTATATGGATACCTAGGCAGATAGCTGAGGGCAATAAAAAGCTGCCATACATGGCTGCCTGGTTAGCTATGGAGGTCATTCTAGAACACGAATAAGCTGGTTAGACATGTGGCATAGACTTTTTCTGGAAACTACGCAGCCTTGCACATACATAGCACTAGCATGGAGATCACAGAACGGGGGATGGCAAACTGCAGAAAGATAGAAAGGGTATTCAAGAAAGGCATGAGTGTTTCCCGTGGATGCCTAGACAATGTGGAATAAGGCCAGGACTTAAAAAAAGAATTTCTGCTCTGATCCTCAATGCGTCTCATAGAGATGAATGACTGTGACACTGTATTGAACTGGTGTGTCTGGGAAGGCACAAGATGCAGTTCTATAGAATAGAATGCAAAGGAGAAGGATGTTTGTAAGGTTAAGGAACAATAAAAAATGTAGAAATGTAAAGCACTGCAATAGTCTTTATTCTGGCTATACTGACTTTTGTTGTTTGTGCTAAAGGGTTATTTTCTTCTTCCCTAACAATTCCAGTGTTCGGAAAAATGGGAATGTAGATGTAGGGATGGTATGTGGGGTAGTATGGAGCAGAATCATGCTTGACTGAGAAATGAAGATCAGATGTGGTATCCTGAGATGCCATGCCATTATGGGGTTTGTTTACAAAGCCGCGGTAGCGGTTTCCGATCATTATCGGAGCCGCGGCCCCATTGATTTAAAAAATATTGATTTCCAATGGGGCCGCGGCTCCGATAACGATCGGAAACCGCTACTGCGGCTTTGTAAACAAGACCCTATGTCTTCACAGCAGTTGTTTATAGGTGTAGGGCATGGTTTTGGCAGAGGTATGTTATTTGTGACTGCAAGTAAGAGTGTATGTGTTTGTGTGTGTGGTTTGAGTGTTGCACAGGAAAATCTGGTGTGCTCATCCATAAATCTGGGCCATAGGGATGACTGCAATGTCACCAGGTGCCAGTGTAATCGGGCAGAATAAATCAGAACAGGTTCTCTATAGCGAAATGTCAAAACATATCATTGTCACTAAAAAGGACCCTCAGAATGAGAGTATTTAACAGTGCAAACAGCACTAAGACATGCCCAGAAGCACCATAATTGGCCTCTAAAAATGTGCAAATTTGTAGAGAGCGATGAAGGTACACATTTGTAGAGAGCAATGAGGGTGCCTTTACTCAAAAAAGGGATGGAGAACAACATTGAGAATATCATTATTCCTCTGTATAGGTTGGTAGTGTGACCACATCTTGCGTATTCTAGAAAGTTGTAGTCACTCCATCATCAAAAGTAGAAAACAAAAGGGCTAAAAGATGGGCAACAAAAATGATAAAAGGATTAGAACACCTTCCAAATGAAGAGAGGCTGAAGAGGTTAGGGCTCTTCAGCTTAAAGAAAAAAAATGACAGAGGAGATATGATAGGTTTATATAACATCATGAGTGGGATGGAGGGGTCAACATATTGAAAGACTTTTTTTTTCTTGAGGCAGGGTCCACATAGTGCATTGTTAGCCAATCTCAGAGAATGTAGTCAAGGCTACTAACACAGCAGGATTCAAAAGAGGTTTGGACAAGTGCTGGAGGAAAAGCCTATAAAAAATTATTAGCCAAGTAGACTTGGGAGAGCTATGAGAAATAATTCTATTTTTTGGAATTTGCTGGGTACTCGTAACTCAGTTTGGCCACTGTTGAAGACAGGATACTGGACTCAGTGGACCCTGGTTTGACCCAAATTGGCTTTTCTTATAGCTTTTCTTATGAAAGGTTGAATAACTAAGACTATGGGCCCTTTTAGTATTTGCCGCTAACCAGTTAATGTGAATTTTAACCTGCAATTGGCCATGGTGAATGCTAACACACAGGCATGTTAGCTACTGACCGCTAAAATGCACATTAACTGACACTTGTGTGCTCCTGTGGAAAGTAGGCAGGTTAGGGGTACGTTTGGGTGTGGAGAGCACATTACCACATGTTCCCCACTTAATGATATCTCTATGGTTGTCAAACCCGCATTAGGTGTGCCACTCATTAGGGTAGTCAATCATGTGTTGTCATGAGGTGCAGCGGTCAGAGCCCATGGAGATAGGGGAATCTGAACAAAACGGAGCTAACTTTGACAGCTCAGAGATACACATGGCCAAAGGTTGCCATAGGAACTATACACAAGCTATTTCACGTGGTGTAGGGGAACGCCCAGACTCAAAGCTAGCTCGTGGCTCATCAGGGGATGAGGGGCAGCTGACAAGGGGCGGAGCCAACATCACAAGCTACGCAGTTAAAAATCACTCACCTGAGAGTAGTGAAGAAGCGGCTAGAGGGAGAACTGCAAAAGAGAGAACGGCTGAGGAGAGACGTGCTGGCAGGGAGAGAAGTCCCGATAGCAGGAGAACTCCAAGCAGGGATAGAAGCTTGAGAGGCAGGAGAGAAGGATCTCCATGCTGGTTAAAACCAATTGCTGACCAAAGGAGGCTACCCGGGAGGTGCAGTGCTGAGAAACCCAGGAAGGGCTGTTTGGAAGAGCAGTGCACAGCTGACCAGTGCTTCCGAGAACCTTGCTACAGAGGAAGCAGAGGTAGTAGCTATGAGGCCAGGCTAAGGCAAGACCAGTCACCCAGCACAAGGTACCAAGCAGGAGAAAACCATTATCCTGAAGATAATTTGGTGCCAAGGAGAAAGCTCAAACAGACATGGAGTGAAAAGCCTTCCCACGAGCAGAGCTGTGCTCGAGGGAGGAACGTTGAAGGGAAACTGCTGAAAGGTAACCTTATTCTTCCTAATAGGAGAAGCTTAGACTATAGCAGTCAGCCCTGTACTTACCAAGAATTATGTGCCGCCTCTGAGAGAGACTATAGTGATTACGGTAATTACCCATCCACCTCTAGGCTGGTGGGGGAAGGGAACTCCCAAAGCTATAGAGAGGAACTCAACAGTCAGAACAGAAGTTTCACTCACCGGGAAACTTACCCAGATATAGAAGAGATGCAATGTGATCCGTGCGAGGAGTCTAACGGTGATATTTACATGGACTGTACATATACCTTATCTGATAGCATATCTTCTCTATGCTGAAGACCTGTAGGAGCTAATTCATAAAGAAAACAGACAGGAAGAGTTTTGTGAAGGAAGCTGTTTTCTTTTACCATTTTTGCCTCCATTGTGAAAGCTGAAGATAAGCATATCCTTTGTTCAAATGTTTCTTTAACTTTGATACCAGACATATGGTTTTTGTGTTGCCTTATTTCATTGTGTGAAAATCCAACACTGGGAAGGGAATAAATCCTGTTTAAATCCTTATCACTCTGACTACAACTACTTTTCTTTTTGCTAAAGTTGTGGAACTACAAATCCCAGAGGGCATTGCCAAGCCTCTCTACTATACTCCACAGCTATTAAAGAACTTACCCTGCTAATCCACCCATGCCTATGTCCTCTGGGGGGTGAGTGGGCGACAGTGTTAGCTGCCAGGAATTATGCTGGTCATGCCACTGGCAGCTAACATAGAGGTTTTGCATTTAGCGTGCATTGGTAATGCATGTTAAGTGCAAAACCTTATTGGCTCCCACTGTGAGTGCATGATGCACTGAGCCTTTGTTATTCTGAGATCTGTAAGGATAGTAACATTGGTTCAGCAACTTCAACATATCTACACTGATATCACAGCTTATTGGTTATGCTTAGGGCTTCCGATGAGGAGTAGCCTAATGGTTAGAGCTCTGGTTTAGTAACAAAAAGACCAGGATTTGATTCCCACTAGTATTCCTTGTGGCCTTGGACAAGCCACTTAACCCTCCATTGCCTTGGAAGAAAGGCCTTGCAATCTACTTCTGCTAAGTCCTGGCCAAGAAAACCCAGGAGCTACTGGATCGCCAGAACTCAGCATTGACTCAAAGGCACACATTGCATTTTCACAAGGATAGTTACATTGGCCCAACAACTTCAATGTATCTACACTGATACCACAACTTCCTATTGATTATCCTTAGGGCTTCTGATGTTAGATTTTAACCAATAAAACCTCCCCAGCACAAAAAAAGAATAAAATAGGCATCCAGTGGATAAACACTGGAAAAGCATCCCATGCAAAGTACTTTTTGACCCCTCTCCTAACTTGTCTTTTTATCGTCCTTTCAGTTTTTGTGTCTTTAACGTGTTACCAACTCCTAAGGGGTATGTTTACTAAACCGTCTTAACGTTGCAGTGGTGGTATTATTGCGCGATAAGTGACATTATAACGTTATAACGTCACTTATCACTCGATAATGCGGCGGCGGCGTTAAGGCACACTAATGCTGTGAAATCCGGGTCTGAAGGGTGGAGTAAGGCTTCCCAGAGGGCGGAGAGAAGGGGGTCAATGGGCGGAGAGTGGGCGGGGAGAGGCTTCAGGCACAGTAACGCTGTGAAATCCGGGTCTGAACACTAATGCCAGTGAAACCCTCGCAATAGAGGCACATTTGCAGGAATGAGAAACCATTTAAGTCAGCAATGTGCAGCAAAGGCAGGGAAATGCAGATAAGTGATAGTAGTGATACAAGTGCAGGAACCAAAAAGGCAAATAAACATATAAAATGAACAAAACCACATTTAAAATCCCAATAAGCAAGCTGGCCAATAGTGATATTAATGATAAACATAAAGCAACACTACTGACAAAGCGTAAAAATTAAGATATCATATTTGGAAGGGTCTATGCTCTGTCCCCCTACAAAGTGAATGATCCCACATTGAAATAGCACTGATCAGGGTTTCTGTCATTTAGATTAGGCAAGTTTGTTATGGCGTGCACATGTGCAGCAACAGCAGAGTGGGCACGTAGGAAAGGGCAACTGTACTGATGCTGTAAATGTGATACAGGGAGCTGCAGATGGCACATGCTGTGGTCCAGCTGGGGCACAGTGCAGACTAGGCAGATGCCTAGGTGGCACATAGGAATGCCAAAACTGTAAAGCAGCAAGACAGCAAGGGTCCAACATGGGCACGAGTGTGTGTCCCACAGTGTCATAGGGGATATTACCCAGCAGGTACCCCCAAGGGCACATAACATTGGCAGGCGGTGCCGGGGGGAAGCACGCATGTCCATATAGGCACCCCTACCCGAGAACCCACACCATAGGCAACTGCCTACCAGAACACTGGATGGCCTGGGACTGCGCACCACTAGCACCACCGGCATAATGGCATGGAAGCATGGTGGCGGAGGGGTGCTGGTGGCGGAGGGGGCAGTGGCATCTTCCCACAGCAGATCATGGCCAATCCCCATTTAGGTGGGTGCCATGCACTGCAACAGACAGGGTCTGTCTGACGAACAGTCATGGTATCCACAGGAAATGATCTGTCCCTGTGGCAGCAGTGTGGTGCAGTACACACAGCTAGTGTGTTCAGGAGCAGAAGGTCACAATTTCAAGTCCCCGCTGTGGCTCCTATCAACCCTGTCCCCATATTTTACCCAGTACTAAATTGTGGTAATAAAGATGGAACCTTTATTGCAGATAAAATAAACATGCCTGAAACATCTATATTTTACCTTACAGAGCACAGACACCATAAACATATACAAGCCCTACAGCAGAGTTTCCCAACTGCAGTCCTGGAGGGCCAAACACCATTCAGGTTTCATGCTGTCCCTAATAAATATGCCTGTGGTTCATTTGTATGTGCTGCCCCCATTGTATGCAATTGTATCTCATGCATATTCATTAGGGACAGCATGAAAATCTGAACAGTGTTTGGCCCACCAGGACCAGAGTTGGCAACCTCTGCCCTAGAGCAGCGGCCAACAGGGGCATAAACATCCAAACCCACAGGCTCCACTATCCAAAGCCTCATGGAGAGTCAGGCTATTGGGCCCTGCGTGGAGCAGCATCTCCCAATACTAGCACTTGCATACCTTAGCAATGCCATCCTAAACTTGGGAACACATTCCACATATATCAAAAGGTTGCTATGATTAATGTCAGCTAACCAATCCTAAGTTAAACACAATTTATTATAATTAGTGGAGGAGGGATAGTAAGGAAATCCACAGTACTACCTTTTAACTTTCGAAAGGGAGACTATGATAAAATGAGGAAAATAGTTAAGAAAAAACTAAAAGGAGCAGTTGCAAAGGTTAAAGACTTACATCAAGCTTGTGTGTTGTTGAAAGATACTGTCTTGGAAGCCCAGACTAGCTGTATTCCACGCTTTAAGAAAAGTGGAAGGAAGTCCAAAAAACTGTCAGCATGGTTTAAAGGGGAGGTCAGAGAGGCTGTTGTTGCTTAAAAAGCATCTTTCAGGAAATGGAATAAAAGAGCCAAACGAAGAAACCTGGAAACAGCAAAAATGAGAAGAAGCTTGCTGCGGAAGCAAAAACGCGAAATAAAGACTTTTTCAAGTACATTCATAGCAAAAAACCTGCGAGAGAGTCAGTTGGTCTATTAGATGATAGAGGGGTTAAAGGGGCACCAAGAGGCGACAAGGCGATAGCGGAGAGACTAAATGAATTCTTTGCTTTGGTCTTTACTGAGGAAGATGTAGGGATGTTACCCATGACTGAAGTGGTATTTAAAGGTGCGGAAGAATTGAAGGAAATATCGATACATTGGGAAGATGTATTACAACTATTAGATAAACTGAAGAGTAGCAATTCATCTGGGCCGGATGGTATACATCCAAGGGTGTTGAAAGAACTGAAATATGAGATTGCAGACCTGCTATTAGTAATCTGTGAACTATCATTAAAATCATCTCTAATACCTGAAGATTGGAGGATCGCCAATGTAACACAAATTTTTAAAAAAGGGTTCCAGGGGTGATCCAGGAAACTACAGACCGGTGAGCCTGACGTCAGCATGTAGATAGTCATGGCCTAATGGGAGACAGCAAGGCTTTAGACAAGGAAGATCTTGGCTTACTAATCTGTTATGTTCTTTTGAAGGTGTGAATAAACAGGTAGACAAAGGTGAGTCGGTTGATAAAGTGTATCTGGACTTTCAGAAAGCCTTTGACAAGGTCCCTCATCAGAGATGTTTGGCAAAACTAAAGAGTCATGAGATAGGAGGCAGTGTACTACTGTGGATCAGGAACTGGATAAAAGATAGAAAGCAGAGGGTAGGGCTAAATAGCCAATTTTCCCAATGGAGAAAGGTGAATAGTAGTGTACTCCAGGGATCTATGCTGGGTCCGCTGCTCTTTGACATATTCATAAATGACCTAGAAAGTGGAATAACGAGTGAGGTTATCAAATTTGCATATGACACAAAACTATTTAAAGTTGTTAAAACCCAAGAGGATTGTGGAAAATTGCAAGAGGATCTTGATAAATTGGAAGACTGGGCATCAAAATGGCAGATGAAATTAAGGGGCATGTTTACTAAAGTGCGTTAAACGTGACTATCGCGCGTTATACGACGTTAACGACCGTAAGTGCCGTATAACGCGCGTACCGACGCGCTAACGACCGTTAACGTCATACTACGCGCGTTAACCGTAGTTAACGATCGTAAAGCTCCGCGGCGCGTTAAAACAGCGCAGAAGGTGGAGAGTGGGCGGAGAGAAGGGGTCAATGGGCGGGGAGTGGGCGGGGAGAGGCACCCCTCATACTAACGCGCTGAATTTCAGAGCTCAATTCCAACGCGAATGAAAACCTGTCGTTAAAAGGCATTTAAAGGGAAGAGAAACCATTTCCGTCAGCAATGTACAGAAAAACGTGGGAAACCCACAAAACGTGAGCAGTGTGATACATGTGCACAGAACAATATTTCACATAAAACGTTAAAAATGACCACAAGAAACATTTTAAAAAGCATAATTCAGCTGGCCAACAGTGATAGCAATGGGCAACAAGGAACAACACTCCCTGGAAAGCACAAAAATAAAAAGAAATGATGTGTGGAAGGGTCTACGCTCCGCAGACCCTTTCAAAGAGCATTACATTGTAATGGAGCTGTCCTGGGCGTGTGGTGTAATGTTTTCCAATGATATCATTGTTGCCCAGCTTGGTTATGGGTGTGTGCCCCTTTTCTGAGGTCTTTTCTGAGGTTTATGTACACCTTTGTCTGCATAAGGTAAATGAGGCCACAGTAAACCTGTTGCAGAGCAGGGTTTCTGGCTCGTCAGGCCGGTTTAACTAACTCCAGGGAGTGCACTATCTCTGTGGCCACAGTGTGGTGCAACAGACACAGCCAGTGCCTATAAAACCAGAGGGTCACAGGTTCAAATCCCAGTTGGGGCTCTTGCCAACCCAGTCCCCATAGTTTTACCCACCACTAAACAGTGATAGTAAAGACACTCCTTTATTGCAGAGAACATACACATGGCCTATAGTTTACCACACCAAACACAGACACCAGAAACAGGCACATTACCTAAAGCAGAGTCCCGCAAATGCAGTCCTGGAGGGCCCCACACCATTCCGGCTTCATGCCTCTAATAAAGATGCCTGTGCTGCATAGCTATGCACCACCCCCATGGTATGCAGATGTAGCTCATGCATATTTATGAGGGACAGCATGAAAACCCGAACAGTGTTTGGAACACCAGGACTGGAGTTGGGGAACTCTGCCGTAAAGCAGCAGCCAACAGGGCCACACACCCACCCACAGGCCCCATTGGCCAATGCCTCCTGGAGAGGCAAGACATTGGGCCCTGCCTGTATCACCCAATACTAGCAGTTGCATACCTTAGCAATGCCACCCTACACCTGGGTATATGGTACAGAGCTATCAAACGTTCCCTATGATAACTGGCAGATATCAATTCCTACGTTAAGCACAGTTTGCTCATTGCGCTCCACCATAACAATCATTCTGATGTCTGCGATGTTTGCTGCAGGTCTGGTCTCTGACAGTGTTCACCACCCTGGGGAGTGACCCCCCAACAGCCTTGTGTACCATATCCATGCCTGTACTATGCCCATGACTGGTGTAGTGGGTATGGCTGCTGACCACCTTTATCGTAGCACAATGCTGGCATAGGTGTGGGGGTGGCTGTCTGTCTATCCAGCAATGTTGACAGTATTGGGCTGCCAATGTGCATAATGAGGTGCAAGGTACCATGGGTATAGGCCGGACAGGGTGGCCTGGCCAGGGTGCATCTGCACAGGGCATAGGGCAGTGACAGGCACATTGTAGTGCCCGGCCACCACCTACACAGACAGGGTGACCTCAGTATATCCTGCTGAGAGATCACTATCACCCTGACTGTGCAGTGACCACAGCATGGCTAGGCACTCCTATAGTGCTAGCTAGTATTTCTCTCATGTGATAAATATGGGTTTCCTTTTGGGGCCCAGTCACTGCTGTATCTGCTTGCTGTGTATGCTGACATCCCAGTTCTGGGTGCAGGCATCTCCACTGGGCACTAGCAGACTGTTTGCAGCTGGTAGGTGTTGTGATGGAGTGGCTTGCAGGGTGCAGTGGCTGATGGCTTGCACCAGGGGAATATCAGATAGTGGTGGGGTGCAGCATACCATATCCAGGCCTAATGTCTGTCTGCTGGCTGTGTACAGAGCTGCATTGACTGCCCTGTGGGGTGTCTGTTCCTCAGCAGGACTAGGGTTAATGTTCCCTTCTACTGCCACCTTTGCAGGGAGGTAGACTGTGGGTCTTTTGATGGGAGAGCCTGTTTGCCGCCCCTGGGGGTGGTGGTGCATGGGGGCTACACCTGACTGAAACAGACAAAGATGTTCAAGGTGGTCCTGCAGAACCTACCTATCTCACACAGTAACACAGCTTTGGACCTGCGCCATGGTCTCTTTCAGCCAATTTGGTGCTGTGGACCTAGTGCTGGGCGCCTCACTGCACCCTCAGGGTGAGCACAGTACCCACACAATGTGACGGTGTGTAGCTACTCTGTGCCAGTGCAACACACGGTCAGTACCCCCTATCAGGCCGAGGTGCTGGGGGGGTGCACATGGTCAGTTCTCCCTACCAGGCCGCGGTGCTGTGGGGGTGCATTCCCCATGGTGTGTATCTGTGGACAGCTGATTTGCATGTGCAGTGCATCATGGGTGTGACTGGCCCAATCCAACCCTGTGAAACTCCAGCAGCTGCTCACAGGCTCTGATAAACCATAGCCATCACACGTACATCTGTTAGCATAATGCATAGGTGCAGGACACCCTACAAAGTCTGTAATATCAGATGCCCACACTGGTAAAAACACACGTACCCACGCACGTACCGACGCACAATTGTACACGCGCAGCTACGCACGGAACTACGCACGTACCAATGCACGCAACCTCGCACGTATCAACGTACATGGCTAAGCACACTCCGAGGGTGTTTTTCTGACACCAATACTCAGCATAACGAAAAACATGCCTCCTCTTTCCCTCTGTAATGTGCAGGGTGATGCCTGGGACAGCCTTCTGCGTTAGGCACACCGGGGACTCGAACCCATGCTGCCTGTAATAGCGGTCAGTACCGTAACCATTGTGCTACAGCTCTGTTTCAGTGCTTTGTGTCTGTACGTCTTCTTATGATTAACGCGCAGTAACGCGGCACGGCGCCCGGTAACGCTCGTTACGTTTTCTAACGCGCTTTAGTGGTGACGATGTACCGCCCATGTCCTTATTTGGGGTTTCTTTCACTACCGCGGCTCCTAATGCGAATTGCACTAATGCACTTTAGTAAACATGCCCCTTAATGTGGACAAGTGCAAAGTTATGCACCTAGGGAAGAACAACCCAAACTATGGTTACAGATGCAAGGTTCCACATTAGCAACCACCACCCAGGAAAAAGATTTAGGCGTCATTGTGGATACCATGATAAAACCCTCCGCCCAGTGTGCAGCGGCGGCCAAGAGAGCAAATAGAATGCTAGGTATCATAAGGAAAGGAATGGAAAATAAAACAAAAGATATTATAATGCCTCTATATCGTTCCATGGTGAGAACGCACCTTGAATATTGTGTGCAATTCTGGTCGCCGTATTTTAAAAAAGATATAGCGATATTAGAAAAGGTTCAGAGAAGAGCCACCAAAATGGTAAAGGGGTTGGAAGGATATGCCTATGAAGATAGGCTAAAAAGGTTAGGGCTCTTTAACCTAGAAAAGAGATGGCTGAGGGGAGATATGATAGAAGTTTATAAATTAATGAACGGAGTGGAACGGGTAAACGTAGTTCGATTGCTTACGTTATCAGAATATAGAAAGACTAGGGGACATGCAATGAAGCTACAAGGTAAACTATTTAAGACTAATAAAAGAAAATATTTTTTCACTCAACGTGTAATCAAACTCTGGAATTTGTTACCGGAGGATGTATTAAAGGCTGTTAGTGTAGCTGGGTTTTAAAAAAGGTTTGGACAAGTTCCTGGAGGAAAGGTCCATAAACCATTATTAAGAAGGGACCCAGAATATCTTTGCTTGACCCAGTACAAGCATTGTGGAACCTGTGTCTTTTGGGGAAACTGCTAGGTACATATGACCTAGATTGGCCACTGTTGGAAACAGGATACTGGGCTTGATGGACCTTGGTCTGACCCAGTATGGCATATCGTAATGTTCTTATATTTTGTTGATAGAGATTCATCACAGCAACCTTTCTGATATCTTTGGAGTGTGTTTCAGTTATTGATTCTGACAGTGTTTACCAGCCTGGGAAGTGACCCTAACAGTACTGTGTACCATAGCAATGCCCGCACTGTGCCCAGGACTGGTGTGGCGGCCAGGGCTGCCACAAACGTCTATATTTGCACAATGCTGTCATAGGTGTGGGAGTGTGTGTCTGTCTATCCAGTGTATTGTGGCTGCCTACACCTTACTGAGCCCACATTGCTTGCACTGTTTCCAGTGTTAGCCTGCTAATGTGTATAATGAGGAGCAAGGTACTGTGGGTATGGCCCAGACAGGGTGGCATGGGCAGGATGCATTTGCACAGGGTATAGGGCAATGGCTGGGACATTGTAGTGCCCGACCCCCACCTGCACGGACAGGATGGCCACAGCATGTCATGCTGGGAGGTCGCTCTCACCCTGACTGAGCAGTGACCACGTCATGGCTAGGTTCCCCCATATTGTTATAGACTGTTTTTCTCATGTGATATTTATGGGTTCTTTTTTTTTTATGGGGCCCAATCACTGACATACTTGTGCACTGAGTGTGTGCTGATGTTCCAGTTTTGGGTTCACACAGTTCCTCCAGAAACATGTACTAGCTAGCAGACTGTCTGCAGTTAACATCTGTATGGCTGCACCACCTTGCAGGTGCACACTGACTGTCCTCTGCTGGTGAATGTCAGATTGTAGTGGGGGGCAGCTGACCTGACTGGGCCCACTATCTATCTGCCAGTGTCCCTTTCCCAAGTGCAGATCTTCAGCAACTCTCTGTTTGCCACCAGGACTGGGGTTGCTGTTACCACAGTCTGTTTTCATATAACTCCACTGCCCCCCTTTGCAAAGGGTGAGAGTGTGGGTTTGTTGGGGGGGCATATCATGTCCCTTACCCAGAGAAGGCAGTTTGCTAAGTACATTGTCACCCTGTGAGCCCTGACACCCCCCTGCTCCCTAAACAGGTGACCATAGCAAGTACAGTGGATATGCACTATGTTGTGTGCATCATGGTTCACAAGGGCCAGACATGGCTGGCAATTACAAATGGACACAGAGACCTCCTAAAAGTGTCTGCAACAAAAACCTGCAGCATAGCCCACCTTAACTAACCCTGGTACTGCAGACCTGGTGCTGGCCACTCCACCTCACCCTCAGGGTGAGCACAGAACATGCACATTGGCATGGCCTGTTGGGTACTTTGTGCCAGTAACACGCACAGTCATTCCCCCCTACCAAGCTGACGTGCTGTAGAGGTGCATACCCCATCTGGTGAGCAGATGTAGACTGCTGTTCTGCATCTGAAATGCATTATGGGTACTGTCGGTTCTATCCTATCCTGGTAGCCACAGCAGACAGTTTTATGGTGACTTGCACTCTTTCTGTAGCCAGCCATTGATATGATAATTCCTATAGTGATGTAGCACAATGGTTAATGCAATGACTTCAGTAGTAGACATCATGGGTTTGATTCCTCTCTGTTCCCCTTTTTTTTATGGCTGTCCTACATAACTACGTTTCATTCGTGTAACAGTAATATCTGTGCAGATCTGTGCTGCCGCCACATTATACCCTCATCACTGTTGCCATCCATCCTTCTGTCTGTCTATGTGTGTGTGCCAGCTGTGTGGCGCCTGCCCTAATGTGCAGGCTGCTACCCCATGTCCTGCACTGGCACACCTTTCTGCATTGTGGCTCTTCATGCTTGCCTCTCCTGTGTCTGCTCTGCATGGCACTGCTCTCCTCTGTCCTCCTGTCATTGCACTTATCCTGCCACCTCTATCTCCTCTGGTGGATACATATCCCCATCCTCTGCCACACACTGTCATTGTTGCACTGTACATTACCATCACCCTGTAAATCGGTACAGCTGCCCCCGATATGTTTGTCCACTTTAACTGCTGCCACATGGGCTGCACACAGATTTGGCTGGTCCATGAGCTCCGTCATCTACTTCCTTCCATCACTTGTTCATTGCCTTTCCTTGCTGCTCTGTGCAGTGTTATGGTTGCATCTGTGTTTGAGCCATACATTTCATGCTTGTGACTTTGGGCACCATCTCCTGTCACCTTGGCATCTCTGGGGCATCTTTCATGGCACCTTAGGTTTGGCCAGCTTATGGGGCGCCTTATATGCTGCCTTGGAGGGTGCCAACCTTTCCTGCTGCCCTCTGGGGCACATTATGACCTGCCTTGGATGACGTGGTGCTTTATGATGTGCCTTATGGTGCGCCCTAAAAGGTGCATTAGGTTGCGGCACTGGGGTGAGGCTTTTTTGGCTAGCAGTGCAAATTGTTGGATTGTGTCTGACTGTTACAAGCAGGAAAAGGGATTGCTTCAGACAGCCTTTTAACTGAGCCTACTGAGGGATTGAACTCATGACCACCATACTACTAGTCAATGTACCAACCAGTGTGCTACACCTCTGTTGCTGTGATTGCAGGTCAGCGTGCCTAATTAAGGCTAATGCACCACTGCTCCCTCTATCACGCGATAACGGACTTTATCGTGCGATAACCCGAAATGCTACCTTAAGACCAGAACGCCCACTACCTTATATGGCATTCATCACAGTAAGACTGCAACTAATACCGGTAACATTAAGACGGTTTAGTAAACATACCCCTAAGTGATACAAACGTGCCTTTGATTCCAATGGATAAGTTACATTGTGATAGTGCCTGTGCTACAGAAGCAATGATAATGCTGCTTTTTATCTGGAAAATAAACACTTACATTCACAATTCATAAGCACTTAGGAATAGAAGTCCTAGTTATCCTCTTTCCGCCAGGTCTTAAGATGCCCTACTATGTTTACATCTTCT
The DNA here is from genome assembly GCA_033557465.1 of Ichthyophis bannanicus. Taxonomy (NCBI): domain Eukaryota; kingdom Metazoa; phylum Chordata; class Amphibia; order Gymnophiona; family Ichthyophiidae; genus Ichthyophis; species Ichthyophis bannanicus. Next base: position 861,693,547 of record CM066032.1, read on the forward strand.
TTACTCAAATTCTCCAGTCTTAGTTTTTGAACTTCTGGCATTTTACAGAAAAGCAATTCAAAGTATGTTCCTTAATTGTACTCACAACCTACCTAACAATTGAAATGGGTAATTTAGAATCATTTATCTCCATCTGTTCTTTATTTAAATACACATAAACTATTTCTGCCGTTATCATAATGTCTCTATAGGGATATTTTAACTTCTCCATTATTATGCCAGCATCTTTTGAAGATATCACTTTGTGTACCATGTGCTCCTGAATAAATCTTGGCTTTCCTTTATGGCCTAGTTTAAACATTGTTCTGTCTTTTTTTAACCATTAATATCAGAAGCTGGGCTATATGTTTTTTTAAGGTGGAGCACCTCCTTTTGGATTAGGCTCTGTCGTTGCACATTGGCAGCAAGTCTAAAGCCTTCTTCTTGCACTGTCACCTCGTCTTTGCATTGATACTTCAAAGCTCTAACTGCCTTTGAATCCCTCTTTTTGGAATTGAGGAGCATTTCTGAAAATGCTACCCTAGAGATTCAGTTTTTCAACTTTACCACTACCACTATTACTTATCATTTGTATAGCACTACTACATTTAAACAGAGCTGTAGAAAAGGCTGAAAGGTTACAGGATGATTCCAAGCAAATAGAAAACCCCAACTTTTAATTTTCTAGATAGCTCTTCTGACTGGCCTCAAACTCACTACCCTTGAGTTAGAAGGCAGTCATATATCAAGATGAGTTTTCATATCTCCTGAATGTTCTACCTAAAAACCTAAATTTGATTTTCAGAACAGGCCTCCCACATTTTTCAATGTTGTTGGCACCCACTGTACTATGACAACTGACTCCTCTCCAGCACAGTCTAAAGTTCTGTCTAGGAGATTTGAGCACCCCATCACCTTCCTACAAGGCAGGCAAATTACCAAATGATCCTCCTATCTACCAGCCACCCAGCCTTCTAACTATCTGCATTCCTATTGATCAAATTGCCAACTACAATGCCCATCCTAACCCGTTCCTGCTAACCACATGTCCATGGACACACATCCTGTTTACAGGAACAATTTCTGTCACACCAACATTATTTGCTGGCTCCATTTGACCCCATTCTTCCATGCAGAACCCAGTTCAAAGCACTGGATATTAGCAAACAAGGTACGCTGGGAAGTGCTTTTAAAACAGGTCCACGTTGGCCTATATAACTGTGAAAATTTCTGTATCTTTCTGTCATATTTTCTTAGTTTGTGATTGCATTTATATATTTGAGGGTATTTTCTTCCTGCACATGTAGCACAAAAAAGATGATTTCTAGGACAAACCGCATCTTTCAGTCAGTGCTGGCTACTGGCAACCCAGTAGCTCCTGGTTATTTTTGGAAGTAGATGGTCAGACCTTTCTTAGGAGGCTATGGAGAGTTAAGCAACATGCCCAAGGGAACAAGAAGTACTACAGGGAATTGAACCCTGATTGCTTGGCAACCACAACACTACTCTAACCACTAGACTACTCCTCTACTTGCTGGCTACACTTAGAAAGTCCATTTTTGTCTTTATCACCTTTTTTGATAGGATTGTATTTCTGTCCAAGGGCTTTATTCCTGAAGTCAAGAATTAGCGCCAGGGCCAGTGCAAGGAGACGAGGCAACCTATGCCAAACCTCACCCCTTTCACCTCCATCCTTCCCCATGGAACTCATACCTTACAACTTCAGAACTGGAAGGCTGTTACTTCTGCCCCCTCAGATGACACAATGCCGAAATCCGGTTTGCAAACAGGAAGTTGGCATTGGGTGGTCTGAGGGAGCAGAAGCAAACAGCCCCACAGTGCTGAAGATGTACGGGCTTTTTGCTGAAATTGCCTCTGCTGCAGGACCTGAGAGGGGTGACAGTTGTGGCAATAGATGCCTCTGGAGGGACAGCATTCTAGGCAACTAGCTAGTTCATCTAATGGTAGCACCAGTCCTACTAAGGGCCCCTTTACTAAAGCCCACTAAAGATTTGCAAATATCATGCTAAACACATGCACATCATTTGCAAAGCCTCCATATTAGCTGTTGAGGGCATGACTTATAGTTCCTGGCAGCTAATGCACAACAGTCAACTAAAATGGGTGCACTTAGGGGCATGTTTACTAAACACCGGTGCTGTGCGGGTTCCCGTTAGTGTGCTGGTGCCATATAAGGAGTGGGCGGGCCAGGCAGAAAAAAGGAAAAAAACGGACCGTACGTGTGTGCGTCGCGCTAATGTGCGGGTCCCACATTAGCGCGTGGGAAGGCTAAGTGGGGCGCTGCTGCTTAACCAAACAACAGAGCCGTAGCACAACGGTGAAGACATTGACCCATGGTGCAGGGGCCAGGGGTTCAAACCCCCATTGTGCCCAACAAAAAAGACCAGCTGAGGCATCAACTTTTATGGGCAAAAGTGGTGTAGGAGGCATATTGATTATGGGCGGCAGAAGGCGGCGCACTTATTTTTTTAAACGGCATGAGGCGGCGCACTGTTTATTGTGGGCGGCAGATGGCGGCGCGCTGTTAAGGTTGGGCGGCAGAGGGCGGCGCGCTGATAAAATTGGGCAACAGAAGGCGGCGAGCCGGTGGGCAGAAGGCGGCGCGCTGATGTGTGAGGGGGCAGCCCAATAGTGGGAGGGATAAGTGGCGCGCCGAAGTGCAAATAGCAGGAATGGAGCCATAGCACAATGGTTAAGACACTGACCACATGTGCAGGCATTATGGGTTCAATTCCCCACAGTGCCCATTGAAGACAGCTGGCTGAGGCAGTATTTTAAGGGGCATGCCCATGTTGGGCGCTGTTAATGTTACACGCCAGAAGGCGGCGCGCTGTTAATTGTAATTTTGTGCGCAACAAGACGGCACGCCGATGGCTACAAGGCTGCGCGCTGCTGCCTAAACAGAGCCACAGCACAATGGGCAAGACACTGAGCAATGGTGCAGGGGCCATGGGTTCAATCCCTCATAATGCCCAGGGAAAAGGCTAGATGAGGCAGTATGTTTTATGTTGGGGAGAGCTGTAGGAGGCTGTTTAATTTTATTTTGTGATAACTACTAGCAAACGCACACTCACAGCATATTAATATAGGGCCGCCCATAAGGCACATGTTACAGTGCACCGTCCGCCAAGGCACCCTAGAATGTCCCCTATAGGGCAGCATGTATGTTGTGACACAGGATAAGGTATGGTGCACCCTATATGGATGGCAACCATACAGTGCCCTATAGGGCGCCCCATAAAGCACCCTCAGAGGCACCTTATGGGTACAGTACACTGAGGGTGTCATTGCTGGCATCAACATATGTACAGTAAATTTAAAAAATGCTTTGAACACCTGTCTCACAGAACCCCACAGTAGGTTTGAACCCATGACCTCTGGCTGCACAGGCAGTGATGTAACCATTGGGCTACAGCTCCATAGCTTTAAGGAAGCCCCTGGCTGGCTGCAGATAGCCTGCACGTCACCTCACAGACAGTCTGCCAGTGTAAACAGGATAGGGTTAGGCCACACATACCCATGATGCACTGCACATGCAAATTAGCTGTCCACAGATGGACACAAGATGGGGAATGCACACCCACAGCACCTCGGCCCTGTTGGGGGGCGTGACCGGGTGCACCCACACAGTAACTCGGCCTGGTAGGGGGCACTGACCGGGTGTTTTACTGGCACAAAGTAGCTACACACCGTTACATCGTGTGGGTTCTGGGCTCACCCTGAGTGTGCAATGCGGTGCCCAGGACCAGGTCCACAACACCTTCCATAGCTGATGGAGGCCAAGTGGGAGTTCCAAAGCAGTGTTAATGTGTAAGATAGCTAGTTTCTGCACAAACACCATGGATATCCCAGTCAGGCACAGCTGCCTGCCTGCGCACGCCCCCATCAAGGGATCCACACTCTACCTCCCTGCAAAGTGGCAGTAGAGGGCAACATTCAACCCCAGTCTTGCTGAGGAACACACACCCCCCCATACACAACCATAACACAATAGCAGACAAACATATGACCAGTTTATGTTAGGCTACACCCCACCACCAGGTATTCCCCTGCAGCAAGTCAACTGCACCCTGCAAGCCATTCCAGCAAGACACATACCAGCTACAAACAGTCTGCTGGTTGGTCCATAGTGCATGTTCCTAGTGGAGACACATGCACCCAGAACTGGGCTGCCAGCATACACAGCAAGCAGATAACTCAGTGACTGGGCCCCAAATAGATACCCATACCCATCACATGAGAGAAAGATTGTATAGCACTATGGGGGGTACCTAGCCATGCTGTGGTCACTACACAGTCAGGGTGAGCGTGATCTCCCAGAGGGACATGCTTTGGCCACCCTGTCTGTGTAGGTGGTGGCCAGACACTACAGTGTCCCTGCCAGTGCCCTATGCCCGGTGCAGATGCATCCTGGCCAGGCCACCCTGTCCTGGCTATACCCATGGTACCTTGCACCTCATTATGCACATTGGCCAATACTGGCAACAGTGCTGGCAGTGTGGGCTGTGGAAGGGGCTTGCAGCCAACACCCACTGTATAGACCAGTGTTTCCCAACCCAGTCCTACGGGGCACACCGGCCAGTCAGGTTTTCGGGATATCCCTAATGACTATGCATGAGATATATATGCATTAGAGATATCCTGCCAACCTGACTGGTTTGTGGCCCTCCAGGGCTGGATTTGGAGACCCCTGCCTTACACCTCTGTCATTTAAGATTGTGAGTGGGCAAGGTGCAGATGTCCTAGACATCGAAAGGGTATATAGAATGTGACACATTCCTCCTCGATTCTCACCACCACCAAAATATTGTCTATTAGACAACTTTTTGGTGGTAGTGAGAATCGAGGAGGAATGTGTCACATTCTATATACCCTTTCGATGTCTAGGACATCTGCACCTTGCCCACTCACAATCTTAAATGACAGAGGTGTAAGGCAGGGGTCTCCAAATCCAGCCCTGGAGGGCCACAAACCAGTCAGGTATATATATATATATCTCATGCATAGTCATTAGGGATATCCCGAAAACCTGACTGGCCGGTGTGCCCCGTAGGACTGGGTTGGGAAACACTGGTATAGACAGACACCCACTTCCACACCTATGCCATCATGGTGCTACTATTGAGGAGGTAATCAGCCTTGCCCACCAAAACCGGTCCTGAGCACGGCAAGGCATGGATATGGTAGGCAGTACAGCTGGTGGCCACTTCCCAGGGTGGTAAACACCGTCAGAGGCCAGGCCTGGAGCACGCACCGCAAACACCTAACAGATTGTTCGGATGGGGTCAACTAGCAGTATGTGCGCAACTAGCAAACGTCTCAGAGCTGTGCATCGTATACCTCAGGTGTAGGGTGACATTGGTAGGTTATGCAATTGCTAGTTTTGGGAGATGCATGCAGGGTCCAATGGTCTGCCTCTCCAGGAGACATTGGCCAATGAGGCCTGTGGGTGTGGGTGTGGGTGTGTCTGCCCTTGATGGCTGCTGCTTTACGGCACAGATTCCCAACTCCAGTCCAGGTTTGCATCACACTGTTCTGGTTTTCCTGCTGTCCCTCATGGATATGCATGAGCTACATCTACATACCATGGGTGTGGTGCATAGATATACAGCACAGGCATTTGTATGAGTGCCATCATGGAACCTGACTGGTGTGTGCCCCACCAGGACGGCATTTGTGTGATTCTGCTCTGGGTACTGGCCCTGTTCCTGGTGTCTGTGCTCAGTGGGGTAAAGATAGACGTATTGCCATTGCATATGTCCTCGCCAGGAAAGGTGTGCCCTTACTATCACTGTTTAATTGGGGGAAAAAAAGATTGGGCTTTGAACCTGTGACCTTCTGCTCTTGTATACAGTGTCTGTGTGCACTGCACCACTGCGTAGCCACAGATTGGGTGGCTTCCATGGAATGTCCATGACTGTGGATCCGGCAGGGCCTGTCTGTTGCAGTCTGTTGCAGTGGACGGAGGCCGCTGTCCTCTGTCGCTAGCAGCCACTGCCCCCTGCACCACATGTACTCGTCCGCCATCATGCTGGCATGAGCTTCTCCCATAAAGAGCAGATGACCTGATTGGAATGTGGCAGTACGGGACTGCATTTGGGGTACTTGGCTGTGGGTAATGCCCATTGTTGTGGTGTGTGTGCGTTGTTGGGTAAAATGTGGGTGTTTTCCCCATGCCTATGTCCCCTGCAATACAGGGGTGTCTGCGCTATCTGTGTTTAGTGGTGGGTAAAATATAGGGACTGGGCTGGCAAGTGCCCCAGCTGGGTTTTGAACCTCTGACCCTCTGGTCCTAGAGGTACTGACTCTGTCTGCTGCATCACACTATGGCCACAGAGACAGTGCACCCCCTGGAGGTAGTAAGCCTGGCAGGATGGCGTCACAGACCCTGCTCTACGCAATTCTACTGTGGGCATATGCACCCTGTCTGGTGACAAACGTGCACATAAACCACGGAAATGACCACGGGAAATGTGGGACAAAATATCACCACGCTGGGCAACAGTGATATTAATGGGCAACCATAGCAAACACTCCCAGGAAAGCTCCAAAACGTGGAAATGTTTTTTGGAAGAGTCTCCTCTCAGTAGACCCTTCCAAGATTCATTTCTTTTTTCTGGAGCTTTGCTGGGTGTGTTTTCTGTATTTGCCCATCACTATAACTGTTCCCCAGCTGACTTACTATTTTTAATTGTTCTGTTGTGGTCATTTTCTATTTTTATTTTCACTTTTGTGCTGTGCACATATATCACACTGCTCACGTTTTGCTGGTTTCCCCGGTTTTCCTGTACATTGCTGACGGAAATCGTTTCTCTTCCCTTTAAATGCTTTCTACCGCGAGTGTTTCACTCGCGGTAGTTTTTACATGCAAATTCGGGCCCGATACTGTGCGGGGAGCCTCTCCCCTCCCACTCTCCACCCATTGACCCCGTCCCTCCGCCCCTCCGGAGCCTTCCTCCGCCCTCCTTTCGCCGTTCCACGCCTCTATCGGACATTTGCGGGCCCGCACTTGTACGGGGCCCGTTAGTGAGCCGCGTACCTGTGCGGGGGTGACACGCACGTGTGCGGGGTGTTTAAACGCGTTTCTGCGCGTTTCAGTGCCGCGTTGCCGTGCGCTATTTTGCGGCGCGCTATTTTGCGGATTTTAGTAAACATGCCCCTTAGTAACTCCCACAGAGGAGTGATTAGGTGCACCCATGTTAAGAGCTATGTTGCCATTCAGCGCATGGCAATTGCCCGGACTCTAGTGCCAATGTGCTTTTCACATCCATTCCCCGTCCCATCCTACAAAGTGCCAATTAACAAGCTTTTTTAGCATGCAGCTCACCCATTAGTGTTCCTGTTAGTGTTGCCACAGATTAAAGTATCCGTTAACCACCTAATGGGCTTTAGTAAATGGGGCCTTATAAGCCTTTTTACCAAAATGTGCTAATGGTTAATGTGTGCTTTAATGCATGCTAGCAGTTAGTGCAGGCCTGTGGTAACAGCTAGCTAAAAACACCCAATGAGTTAAAAATCCCATGCCGACTGCTTAGTACATGCTGGGGAAGGGACTGGGTGGGCTAAGGACAGAGAGTGGGTGTTGACTGCACATGTAGCAGTCAGCACTGGTGCACTTAAGAGCACTTCTGTCAATGGTGTCCGATGCAGCCAGATTAATTGTGAATGCCACTGCTGCATGTTAAGGACTGTTTCAGTGCTGTAATTGCTGCAAACGTGCTGTGTCCACCCTCGGAGATAGAGCAGTGCCATTGCACTTAGTGTACAAAGAGCTTCTTCTCCTTACATGCAATAAGTGCAAAAACTCACTATACTTTAGTAAAACAGAATTTATTTATTCCGAAAGTATATGTATGAATTACTGGAAAATTATTTAAAATATAATTTTTATTTTTGACAATTGAATGCAGTGTGTTATCCTTTTAACTGTTCTGAAGAAAAAAATATCCCCAGGATGGCAAAATTCAATTTTTAGTTGCCTTTAGCAAAATAATGCCATAGGTCAAACATGTAGCTGGCTTCAGTCATTTTCATGGATCATTAATTTTGTGTAATGAAGCTCTTATACATGCAGGAAGAATAAGGCATTTTAATATAATGAGGTTGAGCTGTTTGCTTCAGTCATTTTCTCAACCATATATCTTGAAAACCTGTAAATGCTGCAATACACCTATTTATAGTGAATGTTCTCTGGACCATACCTTGGTGAAATTTGGTTATAGCAGATTCATTGTGCATATCGTTGTAAAATACATTTTGAATAAAAATGAAATCCTATCAATATATGATGAATTCAAGTGTAGCATCAAAACAGCAGGCATTAATTTTATTGAGTCACACCAATATTCATGAATATTCATGTATACATTTATATTTAGAGAGAGAGAGAGAGAGATGCAAATGCTAACTATACATTGTACATAGGCGTCAGCTAATGATCACACTGATAGATACAGGGAAGGTAATTCTATAAGCCTCTGCATATTCCACGTGTGTTTTTACATGTATTAATGGTACCTAATCTATAAAGACTAATCCTTGGAGATCTGACTTTATAGAATACTAGCATGTGGCCATTAATGTATAGAAATTTAAGGCACAGTCACCTACACCACTTCTAGGGTTGGTGCAAATGACAGCACAGATCTAACATGCATATGCCCGCATTCTATAAAATACCTGCATAAATTCACTCTCTGTCCACACTATTCCAGCTCCATTCACGTGCACAAGCAAAGTGGAAGCATACATGATGGACTCCATGCACCCACTTGCAGAACAGTGTTTGCATCATTTGTGTGTGAAATTCCTATTTACGCACATCAAAACTAGACTACTCCAATTTACGTGTGTAAATGGCATGTAAATTTCCACAACTTCTTATAGAATTACTCTCTGAATTTGGACATTAATGTTTCCCATGCATGAAACCGTGATTAATGAATTCACCAGGAATGCCATTTTTTTAAATATTGTTTTGCATGTTCTATATTATTTGATTTTCAATAAACAGAGTTTACAAAAAAAAAAAAAAAGGCTTTTTCAAAATTACCCCAGGGGTTGTGCATGTAAAAGTATATGCAGTGACAAGGAGGCACATACTGTTATGCAGCTTGTGTACAGGCATATTCTGGAGTGCAGTTTGGGCAGGGCATGGGTCAAGTAAAAACTCTGCATGCATAATTAACGACATAGCATCTCCACCTGCTTCCGGTAGGGTTGCCAACTTTTTCACCGAGAAAAACCCGACACCTGTGGCTCGCCATGCTCCACCCATTCTCCTCCCCTAGTCCCACCCCTGCCCCGCCCTCAGCCCCACCCACAAAAATTACCGAGGATACGTGTAGGCTAACTTCCTTGGTCAGATAATAATTAAACTGGGAACCCCAAAATCCAAACATGAAATGTACAACACTGGAGAAATAAAACTATAAAGTAATTTCCTCTTGCACTAAACAAAAATGCAAAGATGTTAGCAATACACACTTCCCAAACCAGACATATTCCAGTTAATAAATTCAAAATAAAAAGTATTTTTCTACCTTCTGTTTGGGCATTTTTTCAGTTGCAATTGCTCCAGTCACTTTCTTCTGGTTTCTTCGTGTCTTCTGCGAGCTATCCATTTGTCCTTTCTTCTCTTTTAGATGTTTTCCATTCTCTCTCTATTTCTGCTTTAACATACTGATTGTTTCCCTTTTGCTCTTTCCCCCAATTCTTTCCTTATTCCTTTATCATCCATTTAAATTTCACCCTTCCATTTTCAAGCCCCTCTTACTCTCCCAATACCCAGCCCATCATAGACTTTTCTTCCATACAAAATATTTTCCCCTCTCCATTCTCATTCCCCATCCATTCTAGTCCTCCCCCAAAATCAGTTCCCTTATAGTTCTAGACCCACCCAGCATCCACTCCCTTCTAGTCCCATTCTCCCATGCCTCACATCAGCCCATTTCCAGTCCTATTCCAGCTCTTCATAAGCCCATTTCCAGTGCTAGCCCTCACATCACATCCCATTTGCAGTCCGAGTCCCCCTGCACCATCACAGCCTATTTGCAGTCCTAGTTCCCCCCCCCACCATCACAGCCCATTTGCAGACCAAGTTACCCCCCCCCCCATAGCCCTTTTCCGGTCCAGGTCCCCCCCCATCACAACCCATTTCCAGTCCAAGTCCCCCCCCCCATAGCCCTTTTACAGTTCAGATCCCCCCCCATCACAGCCCATTTCTTTCCAGTCCAAGTCCCCCCACCCCCATAGCCCTTTTCCGGTCCAGGTCCCCCCCCCAATCACAGCCCATGCAGTCCTTGCCCCCCCCCCCCCCCGACAAGCACCACAGCTGTCTGAGAGGCTTCAGAGGGAGCCAGGTAAGCTCGCGCGTGGCCCCGGCTCCCTCTGTACAGCCGCCAGTGTGAAGAGCCTTTTCCTTCACGCTGGCGGCTGTATCTGTGAAGCCGTGAATGCTGGGAAAGGTTAAAGGGTATTGCCTTTAACCTTTTCCAGCAATCGCGGCTTTACAGATACAGCCGCCAGCGTGAAGGAAAAGGCTCTTCACGCTGGCGGCTGTACAGAGGGAGCTGGGACCTCGCGCGAGCTTACCCTTCTCCCTCTGAAGCCCTCCGGTGTGTGGGCCGGCCCTGGGTGTTTTTTTTTTTTACTTCGGGTCGGAAGAAAAGCCGTTTTTTTGCTCTGGCCGCTCCCGCCTAGACTCAGTTTGTTAGGAACTCCATGCTAAAAGGGATAGCAGAACATCCAAAAAAACTTATAATTACAAGCTAAAGACACCCACAAAGATGCAAAGCAGGAGGATAATGATGAAGAGTGGCCCAGAAAGAGCCAAAGCACACTGGTTGCAGAGTTAAATAGTTAGAAGGATGTCATGAAGCACCCAGATCAGCAGGAAAGGGGCGGAGGGCAGCAGTGAGGCAAGCCACGAGAGCAGTGCCAACAAAGTTACACAGACAAGAGCAGCAGGAAGAGGCAAGGAGGTCTTTCCTCTTTTTTTGGGGAGGGGGGTTATTTCATTTTTTTCTTTCCTTTTTTAAATTTTGCCACATGGGCTAAACAGACCCACTGGGAAGGTGCTAGCAGGCCGCAGAGCAGCTGTGCAGGCAGGAGTGGAATTTATGACTGCTGCCATATGGTTGTTGTTAGAAACATAGAAACACGACGGCAGAAAAAGACCACATGACCCATCTCGTCTGCCCTTCAATATCAAACACTACAACAGTCCCCTTTTTTCCTTTAGAGATCCTCTGTGTTTGTCCTTGTCTCTACTGCCTCCACTGGGAAACCATTCCATGCATCTACCACCCTTTCCATAAAGAAATATTTCCACATATTATTCCTGAGTCTATCCCCTTTCACCCTCATCCTATGTCACCTCATAGCAGAGCTTGCTTTCAGTCGAAAGAGGCTCTCCTCTTATGCATTTATACCATGGAGGTATTTAAACATCTCTATCATGTCTCCTCTATCCCACCTCTAAAGTATGCATATTAAGATCCTTAAGTCTGTCCTCATATGCTTTATAACAAAGACCACTAACCATTTTAGTGGCTATCCTCTGCACCAACTCCAACCAGTTTATATCCTTTTGAAGGTGTGGTCTCCATAATTGCATAAATACTCAAAATGAGGTCGTGCCAGATACTCAAGGCTGGCCCAAGAGTTTCTGCCACCCTAGGCAGAAGACCCGACCATGCTAGCTCCAACATGTGCCGTGCTATCCCCCGCATGCTGAGCCATGCTACTGCCAACCCCCCTGCTGCTACTGATTTCGGTGGTGTGGTCGAGGAGGAGGCGCAGCTCAGCTCAGCAGCAGGCCATGTGCTTCGGCACACGTGACCTGCCATTTCTGAACCCTCTCCGACATAACTTTTCGGGTTCATTAGTGGCAGGCCATGAGTCGAAGCACATGGCATGCCACCAGAATCAGCGGCAGTGGAGGGAAGCAGTGCCTCGCGGGTCAGCACTGGGGGAGAGGGAGGGCAGCATGACTCGGTGGGCGGCAGGCCATGTGTACCAAAGCACATAGCCTGCCACCCATAGAGATCTGCGACCCTAAGTGGTCACCTAGCCTGCCTAATGGATGGTTCAGCCCTGCAGAGACTTATACAAAGGCACGATCACCTCCTCTACCTTTCTCTCTGACTTTGACTCATGATTTTCCTTCTTTCTGGATTCATCTTCCACCTCAGGGATTTTAACATTCATATTGATAACCCCTCTGACCCTTATGCTTTAAAGCTCATCTTTCTTACCTCATCATTCAACAGCTTTGCTCTACTGCCCCTACTCACCAGCATGGCCACTGCCTTAATATTGTATTCTTCTCTAATTGCTTACCCTCAAACTTCTGTACCTCACCTCTTCCCTTATCAGATCATCACCTGCTAAGATTTACTCTTCATCACTCACTGTCTCACCTCATCCTGTCTCCTCCAACCTCTTTAGAAATCTTCATGCTATTGACCTGTTGGCTCTCTCCTCCACTGTCTTATCACATATTTTCTCCACTATGTCATCTGAGTCTGTTGATGAGGCAGTAGCTTCCTATAATACTGCATTCTCCTCTGCTCTGGATGCCCTTGCTCTACCCATGCCATGTCCTGTGAGGCATACTGTTCCTCAACCCTGGTTATCTTCCACTATCCGCTATCATTGTTCCTGCACACACTTAGCTGAACATGCTTGGCTCAAATCCCATACCCTTGCAGACTTTCTACACTTCAAATTTACGCTTGTCTCTTTCCATTCAGCCATAGCACTCGCCAAACAAGATTATTATGTCCATCTGACTAACTCTCTTGCCCCTGACCCTCACCATCAATGTATTTCCTCATCCAAACTTACTCCCTGCTCCTCTGATGCTATTCTCACCCATCTCCTTAGCTCCATCTCCTCCACTGTAGCCCCTTCCATCTCTCATATACTCAACCTATCGCTCTCCAATGCAACTTTCTCTGCAGCCTCCAAGCATACTCTGGTCACTCCTTTCCTCAAGAAACTCTCACTAGACCTTACCTGTCCTTCTCACTATTGAGCCATCTTCCTCCTCCCCTTTATTTCTAAACTACTTGAATGTGTAGTTCACCACCTTTGCTTCCACTTTCTCTTTTGTCAGACCCTTCTGAATCTTCTACAATCTGGCTTTCATCCTTTAAATTCTACCCAAATGGCTCTTGCCAAAGTCTCCTGTGACCTATTCTTAGAAAAATCAAAGGGCCTATACTTGATCACCATCCTTGACCTTTCTTCTGCTTTTGACCACAACCTTGATATCTTTCCACACTTGTTTTTAAGGGCTCTGTGCTATACTGGTTCTTATCTTTCTCCTCATTCTTTCAGTATTCATTCTGGTGGATCCTCCTCTACTGCTATTTTGCTCTCAGTTGGTGTACCCCAAGGATCTGTCTTGTGTCCTCTCCTTTTCTCTCTCTTGGTGCATTCATCTCTTTCCATGGCTTTCAATACCATCTTTTTGCTGATGACTCACAGATCTACCTCTCTACACCTGAAATTTCTCTGACAATCCAGGCCAGGATCTCTGCCTGCCTTTCTGACATTGCTGCTTGGATGTATCACCGCTGCTTTTAATTGAACATGGCCATTTTTCCCCCTAAACCCTCCTTTTCCCTTCCCCCTTTTTCAGTCTCCATGGATAACAATGAACATTTATCTGAAACATCATAAATCACCCAGGAAATGGGTAAGACTTTACCTTAGAAGCACAGGACAGGGAACTATGTAGCAGCCAACTTTTAATGTCTTCTTTCCCTTCTTCCATCACCGACTCCCACCCATCCCTGGGAGAATCAAAGCTTTGTAGGTGCTTAAACCTCTTAACAAGAAGGAGGTGTTCATCCCATATTCACTCTCAGGTGCAGCTTTTTATCCTCATCAGGCATGCATTAAGGAACTGTGATTAATTAATCTTGAGGTGAACAAAGTCCATTAAACATATTATTTATAGTTTTATTATTATAAGCATCCCCAGCAAACCTAAGTAAGTAAACAACTTAAATACCTAAACACAACCTTAAAACTAAGATGCAGACAGTCCAGGAGCGAGATGGGGGCTTTCCAGTCTATTGCACTGAGTGCAGGGTAGGTCTGTCCATTAAGCAAGAATGTTTGCACAGGGCTCCACGTTTCAGAAGGCCCCGCGCAAACAACATTTTGCATTAAAAGGCCACCGCTGCCCACCAAGGCAGCAGCAGAATCAAGTGTCCCGTGGCCGTGCCCCCCCCCCTGCCTGCCCAGCAGAGCCCTCCCTGCTTCAGTTCCCTCAGCGCGGGCTTTTCAGAGCCATGGAGGGAGAGTTTCTCTTTCTCGTGGCTCTGTTAAGCCCACCGGCGCTGATGGGAAACAGGCATGTCAGCAGCGGCAGCAACAGCAGCCAGGTTTTTTATATTTTTTTAAATGTCTCTGGGCTGATGGGGGAGGTGAGCTAGGACTGGAAATGGGCTGATGGGGGGGTAGGAGTGGAAGTGGGCTGATGGAGGGGTTAGGACTGGTAATGGGCTATTGGGGGGCTAAGACTGAAAATGGGGTGATGGGGAGGTTAGGACTGGAAGTGGGCTGATTGGGGGGTTAGGTCTGGTAATGGGCTATTGGGGGGGCTAAGACTGAAAATGGAGTGATGGGGGTTAGGACTGGAAGTGGGCTGATGGGGGGGTTAGGACTGGTAATGGGCTATGGGGGGGCTAGGACTGGAAATGGGCTGATGGGGGGTTAGGACTGGAAGTGGTCTGATAGGGGGGTAGGACTGGTAATGGGCTATGGGGGGCTAGGACTGGAAATGGGCTGATGGGGGGGTTAGGACTGGAAGTGGGCTGATGGGGGGTTAGGACTGGTAATGGGCAATGGGGGAGCTAGGACTGGAAGTGCGCTGATGGGGGTTTTAGGACTGGAAATGAGCTGATGGGGGTAAGACTGGTAATGGCTTACAGGGGGGCTAGGACTGGAAATGGGCTGGGGAGGTTGCTAGGACTGGAAATGGGCTGAGTGGAAGGGGGGCTTGAACTGCAAATAGCTGATGGGGAGGGGGCATGGAATGGAAATGGGCTGTGAGGGGAGGGAGCTAGGATTGGAAATGGGCTGAGTGGGGGGGGGGCTAGGACAGGAAATGGGTTGATGGAGGGGCTAGGATAGGACTGAAAATGGGCTGTTGGGGGTGCTAATATTGGAAATGGGCTGTGGTGGGGGCTTGGATTGAAGGACTCATGGAGGGGCTAGTACTGGAAGTAGGCTCATGGGGGGGCTTAGACTGGAAATGGGCTGAGTGAAGGGGAGCTAGGATTTGACATGGGCTGATGGTGGGGCTAGGAAAGGACTAGAAATAAGCTGATGGGGGCTGGGATTGGAAATGAGCTGATGGAGGGACTCAGGACTGGAAATGGATGGGGGAGCTAGGACTGGAAATTGGCTGATGTGGGGACTAGAAGGGAGCGGATGCTGGGTGCGGCTGGAACTAGAAGGGAGCTGATGTTGGGGGAGGATTAGAATGGGATGGGGCTGGGAGAGTGAAATGGAGAGGGGAAAAATATTTGTGTGGTAGGGAAGAAAAATCTACAATTGGCCAGGTATTGGGAGAGTAAGTGGGGGTTGAGGATGGAGGGGTAAAATTTGAGTGGATGAAAAAGGAATGAGGAAAGAGAAAAAGGAGAAAGATTATTATGTTAAAGCAGATGTAGAGAGAGAATGGAAAAAACTAGAAGAGAGAAGAAAGGACAAATGGACAGCAGACGATTGAGAGTTAGCAGAAGACACGAAGAAACCAGAAGAAATTGGCTGGAGCAATTGCAACTGAAAAAAAATGCACAAAAGGTAGAAAATATCTTTTTATTTTGAATTTATTAACTGGAATATGTCAGCTCTGGGAAATGGGCATCATTGTTTAGTACAAGAGGAACTTTATAGTTTTATTTCTACAGTGTTGTTGTACATTCCAAGTTTGGCTTTTGGGGTTCTCAGTTTAATTATTGTCTTCCTGTTTCTAAATAGTGATTCCTTGTTTGGTGATGGTCTATATTCTGCATGTGTAACTGAGCTGAGGTATTCTGGTTATGTAATTCCTATTTGACATTGCCACTTGTTCTCTTTCCCCAGTAGGACATGTATTGTTATTCTCTGAAATGTATTGTTTTAATATTTTCAGTGTTGCTTTTTAATAGGTAGAGTATGGTGCTTTGTGAGTCCTGGTAGTGCTGGTACGATAATGGTTGGTTTGCTATGGGTTCTAAATGGTCAGTGTTTGTAGTAGTTCCCAATGTGCCTGGCGGTTGGCACTGGATTATAGTAATGTAGAAATCTTTTAGTCTTTCTTCATCCATACATTCATTAAGAGGCATGTTTACTAAGTTAGTGTATGGTAACATTATGCAAATATTTATGCAAATGAGGACCCTTATGCAAATTAGGCCCTGCACCAAGTCTCCGCACATGGCCCCACATTCCCTTGGGCCACCCCTGATTGAGTGTCACATGTATGATTTTCTCCCAGTTAGTGAGGGGTCTTACATGTGCACTAGGTGCAAGGAGGTCTTTGCTCTCAGAAAATGAGTCCGATCTTTGGGGGCTAGAAGAGCAGACTTGGAGGACATACTGTAAGGAAGACAGAGAGGTACATAGACAATAGCTAAAGGGATATAGTACTGAAGTCCCCCCTCCAGTCTGGCAGCATCCCTGTTGCCATGTAGGAGAGAGCTCATGTGACAGGAGACCATCACCCTGCAGCAGAAAATGGTCCTGAAGCTAGAACCTGTCCTTCAAGGTCATGTGCCCATGAGGGAAGGATTAGGACAGCCGTTATATTTGGTGATTCAATCATTAGGCATGTAGATAGCTGGGCAGCTGGTGGACGTGAGGATAGCCTGGTGACATGCTTGCCTGGAGTGAAGGTAGCGGACCTCACGTACCACCTAGACAAAGTCTTAGACAGTGCTGTCTTTGTACATGTTGGTGCCAATGACATAGGAAAGTGTGATAGGGAGGTTCTGGAGGCCAAATTTAGGCTTTTAGGTAGGAAGTTGAAATTAAGAACTTCCAGGGTAGCATTCTCTGAAATGATTCCCATTCCATGGGCGGGACCCAAAAGGCAGGAAGAGCTCGGGAGTCTCAATGTGTGGCTGAGACAATGGTGCAAGGAAGTGGATTTTGGATTGTTAGTGACTGGGGAACATTTTAGGGAAAGGAGAGGCTTTTCCGAAGGGAGGTGCTCCACCTTAGCCGGGTTGGAACCAGGCTGCTGGCATTAACCTTTAAAAAGGAGATAGAGCAGCTTTTAAATTAGATAATAGGGGAAAGCCAACAGTCACTCAAGAGTGCATGGTTTGGAACACTGTATTCTTGAAGGATAGTAGCAAAAGATTGAAGTTAGGGCATATAGACAGAGAGGTTCCAAGAATGATAATAGCAAACAAAATGCCCTTAACTACAGAGCAGACATTACTTAAAGATTCCAAATTACCCCTATCTACCAATAACCATATTAATATTAATAAATACAGCCTCTAAAATGCTTGTATGCCACTGCTAGAAGTCTAAAAATAAGATGGCTGAGTTAGAATATATAGCACTAAATGAGAGGTTAGATGTGATTGGTATCTCAGAGACATGGTGGAAGGAGGACAACCAGTGGGACACTGTGATACCTGAGTACAAACTATATCATAATGATAGAGCAGATCAAATAGGCAGAGGGGTTGCACTCTATGTTAGAGAGGGCATTGAGTCAGAAAGGACTGAAGTTTGCAGGAAATAAAATATACTGTACAAACTCTATGGATTGCAATTCCATGTAAAAAGGGGAAGGGGAAGGTGATGGCAGTGGGAGTGTACTCTTGACCTCCTGGCCAGAATGAACAAATGGATGATGAAATGCTCAAAGAAATCAGGGAAGCTAACAAAGGTTACAGCACAGTAATAATAATGGGTGATTTAAATTACCCCGGTATTGATTTGGTCAGTGTCACAGCAGGACATGCTAGGGAGATAAAGTTTCTAGATGAAATAAATGACTGCTTCTTGGAGCAGCTGGTTCATGAACCGCCAAGAGGGAAGCCATTTTGGACCTAGTCCTTAGTGGAACTCTGCTGCAAGAAGTAAGGGTGCTGGGGCCACTTGGAAATATTGATCATAGCATGATCACATTTTATTTACTATATGGAGGAAGAACAGCAAGGAAATCCACAGTACTACCTTTTAACTTTCAAAAGGAAGACTATGATATGAGGAAAATAGTTAGGAAAAAGCTAAAAGGAACAGTTGCAAAGGTTAAAGATTTACAGAGGATGTAGTAAAAGTTGTTAATGTAGCTGGGTTTGAAAAAAGGTTTGGACAAGTTCCTGGAGAAAGGTCCATAAACCAGGTGTCTTTTGGGGAAATTACTAGGTACTTGTGACCTAGATTGGTCACTGTTGGAAACAGGATACTGGGCTTGATGGATCTTGGTCTGACCCTTTATGGCATATTTTATGTTCTTAACTGTGTTAGCATTAGCAGGAATTGCTGATCACTGGATTGAATAATGTTCCTTTGAGGTTGTTTACTTTAAACTATCCATAATTTATTTATTTATTTATTTTGAATTTAATTCATCCATTCTCAGTGGTAGCTCAAGGTAATTTAAGTTCAGATACAATAGGTATTATTCCCAGAGTATTTAACAATCTTGAAGTGCTCACTTGGCTTTTCAACCATGAGAAAAATAGGCCAAGATTGTATTTCACTTTGTTAGCATAACCAATAATCTATGTTACAGCTGTAGGGTTTATTGTTTATAGTTTTTATTAGTAGAAATGTTAAACTGACACATTGTAAGAACACACACCACAATACTTATTCCTGCTTACCCAATATGCCTTTCTTGTTTCAGTGCTGCGGAAGAAATGCTAATAACTCATTTTAAAACGGGAACTGAAAGTATGCAAATTGTGATTTTTAAATATATCTAAAAGTATAATGAGTTTCTGCAAAGTTACTAGGATATAATTTATCTATAACAGCTATAACCTTCAGAAATAAGAGTCACAATGATTTCAAAACAAAACCAGAGCTCCGATTTTGATCTTATTATTAATAATTGTGGGAATTATTCAACTGCATAGATTTTTTCATGATATTTTTCTCTATTTCTTTTCCTATTTCTGTTTTAAGGTTATACACTGTCTTTCTAGTCAACCAATAGACAACCCACAGTAATAATCAAATAAAACATATAAATAAAATTATATGAGCACAGGAACTGCCATACTGGATCAGACTAAAGGGGTAGGGCTTCTGCCCAATCCACCAGACACCAGCAATGACCTCTTGGTGAGTGCCAGGGGAGGATTAGGGTGGGCTTAGAATTGGTACTAGGCCTGAAGGGGTAGTTTTGATTGGCAGGTGTGAATGTTGATGGGGGGATTTCTTACTGTAGGCAATGACTAGGAATTGACCATTGTGGAAGGGATTCGATTAGGGGAAATTCTGGCTCTGTGCATCCGGGCTCAGATCAGGAGGGATCTGATGTGTGCATCAGGGTTGAGAGTGTGTGTGTGTGGGGGGGGGGGGGGAGCATGTAGAACTATTACACAGGCACACTACCAAAAAACTGCCTCCAGTTTTGCAACTGATTCCTATAGATTTTGGGGTGCTGAATCCAGGAAAAATAGCCAAAATGTTCCATCACGTCACGTTTTCTTGCAAAATTAAATTTCTTACCCATATAAGGAATGTTCACATAATTTCTTTTTAGCCGACTGCAGTTTATTTTCTTGGCCCAAAATAGAGGTTGTAATGGTTAACTAACTAGAAACACTCCCTCATGATATTTTAGAGTGTTTTGTATTCATTTTATACATTAACAGGACAATTGGGAGGCGGGGGGCTAAATCCAGTACTCATGCTGGCGCATGTTCTTTCCTGTTCGCCTCGCCTCGTTCGCTCGCTCAAACACGGTGGTTGCGACATGAACGTTCCTGTCAAATTTCAGTTTCTTGCAAGTTCATTATTACCTTTTGTTTGCTCAGTCGTAATCCAGCTTTATTCCGAAGTGGTTCACTACAGTTGTAGTTTGCAGTGCTGTGTATTTGTGATGGCTCACAGAGCCAGAGGTTGCGTCAACTCTCCGGACAGTTTTTGTTTTATTTGTGGGGAATATACCGTGAAAAAGAGGCAGAGGAACATTTCTGCATTTATTAAAAAAGTATATTTCGCCTATTTCGGTTTGAAGTTAGGCGATCAAGACAAACCGTGGGCTCCTCACAAAGTGTGCAAGACATGTGAGGAAGATCTACGCTTATGGATGAAAGGTAAAAAACAAGCATTTCGTTTCGGAATACCTATGATGTGGCGTGAACAAAGAGACCACAGCAGTGACTGCTATTTTTGCTCTTGCATTGTGAAGGGATACAACTTAAAAAATAAGAACGTAATAAGTTACCCCAACCTTCCCTCAGCAATTAGGCCTATGCCTCATAACAACGAAGTATCTGTGCCTGAACCACCAAAATCTTTGGATTATATTTGTGTGGACGGTTCTGATCATGATGAGACTCATCAGATGTCTTTTCCCGATGAGTCCAGTACTTCCGAGTTTGAAACTGAACCAGATCCGAAACCTGAACTTTTCTCTCAAGCTGAATTGAATGATTTAGTCCGGGATTTAGGACTCCCAAAAGATGTTGCCCAACTGCTAGGTTCTCGGCTTAAACAGAAAAATCTATTGTCACCAGGAACAACTTTTTATTGGTACCGCAACCGCGAGACACAATTTTTGAAGTATTTCAGCAAAGAGGAAGATTTGGTATTTTGCAACGATATATACGGAGTGATGGAAAAGTTTAAACTCAAGTATGATCCTGCTGAATGGCGGCTGTTCATTGATTCATCAAAAGACAGCATAAAAGGTGTTCTTCTTCATAATGGCAACACATTCGCTTCAGTTCCTATTGCTCACTCTGTTATTCTCCAAGAAAAATACGAGAATTTGGCCCTGATTCTTCAGAAGATTCATTATGATGAGCATAAGTGGATGATTTGTGGAGACTTTAAAATTCTATCCATGCTATTAGGGCAGCAATCCGGTTTCACCAAATATCCCTGCTTCCTTTGCTTGTGGGATAGCCGGGCCCGCGACCTACACTGGGGGAAAAAAGACTGGCCAATTCGGGAGTATTTGAGACCCGGTGAGAAAAATGTTCTTCATGAGAGCTTGGTACCTCGTGATAAAATTCTATTACCACCTCTCCACATTAAGTTGGGTCTCATTAAGCAATTCATCAAGTCCCTTCCAAAAGATGGTGAGTGCTTTCGGTACCTTTGCTCAAAGTTCCCCCGACTTTCTGAAGCAAAGCTAAAGGAAGGAGTGTTTGTTGGCCCTGATATAAGGAAACTCATTTCAGATGGAGCATTCGCTGAAACGATGTCTGAGAAGGAAAAAGAAGCCTGTGATTCCTTCAAGGATGTTGTTCTCAAATTCTTGGGGAACAGGTGGGATGACAACTATAAGGATATTGTTGCCAGGATGCTCAATGCCTTCAAAGAACAAGGCTGTAACATGAGCCTGAAAGTCCATTTCTTGCACTCCCATGTGAACTACTTTCCCGAAAACCTGGGGGCGTACAGTGAAGAACAAGGTGAAAGGTTTCACCAGGACATCAAGGACGCAGAGAGAAGGTACCAAGGAAGATGGAACACCACTATGATGGCTGATTTCTGCTGGTTGCTGCTGCGGGAAACCCCAGATGAAAAATACGCCAAGCAGCGCACCAAGAGAAGCATTCGGGGGAAGAAGAAACGGGCCCACCAGGAGATTGATTGACCCAAGAATGACTTTAAAATCTAAACTGTGTTGACAAATATCGTGTTTTTACTAAACTTTGAAATAAAAATTTGCTAGTTATTACCACAGTGTCGGATCTCATTTATTAGAATTTTATTTTCACACCATCGGGTGTTTGTCTTCATGTATTGCAATGGTGCGGTTTGCGTTTTCTATTCTTACATACATACCTGTACAACATTTTTTGCACATTTCTTTGCTTTGCTTTGTGTCTAACCTCGCTCTTATATGCTCAATGTTTGTGCACATGTATGTGGCTGTTTTAAGTGCAGACAATTTTGCTACCATCACAGTGTGTTTTGTTGACATTACTCTATTCTTATGTGCTGCCTTGTTACAATTTTCTTTATTCTTATTTGAATAACTACTAAACAATTAGTATAAAGAATTCATCCAAGAAACTTTTATCTCGATCGCACTCAATCTGAAACGTTCACCTCAAACTGCTAACCCAATGTAGCAAAAAATCTGTACGTGATGGAGCAAATTGGTTACCAGATTTGGATTCAGCGCACCAAAAAACGTAAAAATCAATCGAAACATTAGAGGCAGTTTAAAAAAAAATTTTTTTAGTGTACCTGTGTTATCTTTGGTTGCAACTCTGGTGGCGGGGGTTTTGGGGGATGGTTAGGCAGCATAAAGTCCTATGTTGCATCCATTGGCAGACAGCGCAGGTCCATGGTGCCTGTTACATGAGGCCTTGTGTGGTAGGTATGTCTCCTGGGTGGTAAATCCAGGGCAGATGTTGGGCACGCCCCCTTCATTTACTGCACAGGCTTGCACTAACCATACCTTAATTTTTGTAGGTAAAGTGCAAACCCTCACCACACTTTAGTAAATCTGCCTCTATATACATATTGAGTTAGTTTGTTCTTTCTAATAGTTTCTACCTGTTTTCCTGGTGCTGATGATAGGCTCACTGGCCTATAGTTTACCAGATTACCACTAAAAGAGTTTTTAGAAACTGGCACTACATTGACCACACTTCAATCTTCAGTTACCATAGATGATTTTAATGATTGGTGACAAATTACTTATAATTATGGGTCTGCAATTTCATTTTGAGTGCTTTCAATAGTCTTCAGTGTATGCCACCCTGCCCCTTTGATTTATTCATTGATACACTTTAGTTTATCAATATGCCCTATTACATATCCCTGGGTCACTGAGTTTGATTCAGTTTCTCCAAATTGCACCATCAAATACATTTTCCTGCAAAGGTGTTGGAAAGGAAGGGGGCCACAGGGGCCCAGGCCCCACCAAACCGTTGCTGCTGCAATCGATGCTTCCCCTACTTCGGCCTGTGGGGATCCAATTTCTTGTGGGCAGAAGTAGGGGAAGGCCAGCGATCAAAACCTGTCAAGCAGCAGGCTGCTCGCGGGGATCCCATCCCTTGTGTGCAGAAGAGCACTGTGATTGTGGCACAGGTTGGTCCTGTCTGCTTGTGGGGGATCAGATCCCTGCAGGCAGACAGGAAAGGAAGGCTGGCAATTGTAGCCACATTTGTTTTGGCTGGCCCAGTGGCAGAGCTTGGCCCCACCCATGGAATACGGCATTCCGACACCTGTTTTCCAGCATGGGTCTCTCCCTTAAATTCCCCTCAGTACAGACCTAAAAAAGAATTTATTTAAGACCCATTCACTACAGTGTGGTAAACCTTTGCATTTAGCATACATTAGAATAAAAATTAACATGACATGTGCAAACCTGTGCAGTAACTGTTGAGGGTATTGTCACTCTCTACCCTGCAATTACCATATAGGACAGACATTTAAAGGCACATTTTACAAAGGATGTCCAGTTACAACCTGGGGTGTCCAAGCCAGAAAGTCTGAAAAAATAAGCAAGCACATGCAAGTTCAGGCACACCTTCAGAAATGTAAATATGCCCCATATGGATGTCTATGGAAATATTCTATATAGACATCCCCAGAAGGGCATTTGCAAGCAGGGATGTCTGATAGCCTAATGATTAGAGTAGTGGATTAGGAGCAACATGGCCAGAGTTCAAATCACAGTATTGGCCTACATGATCTTATGCTGGTAGCCTCTTTTCTACACTCTTTGGATGTTTTAAGGTCACAACAAGCACTTTTCTGATGCCCGTTCCTCCCGCTTTTGTGTGACAACTCCAACAAAAATAGTTTTTTTTACTGTTGAAAGTCAGGGTTTTGTCTATAGGATTCTTTATTTAACTCTGATCGGGGGTTTCTTTTTTGACTTTTGTAAACCTTTAAACCCAAACATGGCTTCTCACAACTACAGGAATATTCTTAACATGATGCAGGGTCGGCATATTCAGACCCGAAATGTGACACGCTGTTACTTTTGATTCCCGTGGTGATTACAATTTCGAAGAAAAGCTAAGGGGGATGTTTACTAAAGTGCGGTAAACGTGACTAACGCGCGTTATACGATGTTAACGACCATAAGTGCCGTATAACGTGCGTACCGATGCGCTAATGACCGTTAACGTAATACTACGCGCGTTAAGCATAGTTAACGATCGTAAAGTCCCGCGGCGCGTTAAAACTGCGCAGAAGGTGGAGAGTGGGCGGAGAGAAGGGGTCAATGGGCGGAGATTGGGCGGGGAGAGGCTCCCCTCATACTAACGCGCTGAATTTCAGAGCTCAATTCCAACGCGAATGAAAACCTATCGTTAAAGGCATTTAAAGGGAAGAGAAACCATTTCCGTCAGCAATGTACAGAAAAACCGGGGAAACCCACAAAACGTGAGCAGTGTGATACATGTGCACAGAACAAAATTTCACATAAAACGTTAAAAAATGACCACACAAGAAACATTTTAAAAAGCATAATTCAGCTGGGCAACAGTGATAGCAATGGGCAACAAGGAACAACACTCCCTGGAAAGCAACAAAAAAAAAAGAAATGATGTGTGGAAGGGTCTACGCTCCGCAGACCCTTTCAAAGATCATTTCATTGTAATGGAGCTGTCCTGGGAGTGTTGTGTAATGTTTCCCAATGATATCATTGTTGCCCAGCTTGGTTATGGGTGTGTGCCCCTTATGTGAGGTCTTTTCTGAGGTTTATGTGCACCTTTGTCTGCATACAAGGTAAATGAGGCCACAGTAAACCTGTTGCAGAGCAGGGTTTCTGACTCGTCAGGCCGGTTTAACTAACTCCAGGGACTACACTGTCTCTGTGGCCACAGTGTGGTGCAACAGACACAGCCAGTGCCTGCAAGACCAGAGGGTCACAGGTTCAAATCCCAGCTAGGGCTCCTGCCAACCCAGTCCCCATAGTTTGACCCACCACTAAACAGTGATAGTAAAGACACTCCTTTATTGCAGAGAACATACGCATGGCCTATATTTTACCACACCAAACACAGACACCAGAAACAGGCACATTACCTAAAGCAGAGTCCCGCAAATGCAGTCCTGGAGGGCCCCACACCATTCCGGTTTCATGCTGCCTCTAATAAAGATGCCTGTGCTGCATAGCTATGCACCACCCCCATGGTATGCAGATGTAGCTCATGCATATTTATGAGGGACAGCATGAAAACCCAAACAGTGTTTGGAACACCAGGACTGGAGTTGGGGAACTCTGCCATAAAGCAGCAGCCAACAGGGCCACCCACCCACCCACAGGCCCCATTGGCCAATGCCACCTGGAGAGGCAAGACATTGGGCCCTGCCTGTATCTCCCAATACTAGCAGTTGCATACCTTAGCAATGCCACCCTACACCTGGGTATACGGTACAGAGCTATCAAACGTTTCCTATGACAACTGGCAGATATCAATTCCTACGTTAAGCACATTTTGCTCATTGAGCTCCACCATAACAATCATTCTGATGTCTGCGGTGTGTGCTGCAGGTCTGGTCTCTGACAGTGTTCACCACCCTGGGGAGTGACCCCCCAACAGTCGTGTGTACCATATCCATGCCTGTACTATGCCCATGACTGGTGTGGTGGGTATGGCTGCTGACCACCTCTATAGTAGCACAATGCTGGCATAGGTGTGGGGGTGGCTGTCTGTCTATCCAGTGTGTGGTGGCTGCAAACACCTTCCACAGCCCACACTGCCAGCAATGTTGCAGTATTGGGCTGCCAATGTGCATAATGAGGAGCAAGGTACCATGGGTATAGACCGGACAGGGTGGCTTGGCCAGGGTGCATCTGCACAGGGCATAGGGCAGTGACAGGCACATTGTAGTGCCCGGCCACCACCTACACAGACAGGGTGACCTCAGTATATCCTGCTGAGAGATCACTCTCACCCTGACTGTGCAGTGACCACAGCATGGCTAGGCACTCCCATAGTGCTATCTAGGATTTCTCTCATGTGATAACTATGGGTTTTCTTTTGGGGCCCAGTCACTGATGTATCTGCTTGCTGTGTATGCTGACATCCCAGTTCTGGGTGCAGGCATCTCCACTGGGCACTAGCAGACTGTTTGCAGCTGGTAGGTGTTGTGATGGAGTGGCTTGCAAGTTGCAGTGGCTGATGGCTTGCACCAGGGGAATATCAGATAGTGGTGGGGTGCAGTATACCATATCCAGGCATAATGTCTGTCTGCTATTGTGTTATGGCTGTGTACAGAGCTGCATTGACTGCCCTGTGGGGTGTCTGTTCCCCAGCAGGACTAGGGTTAATGTTCCCCTCTACTGCCACTGTTGCAGGGAGGTAGACTGTGGATCTTTTGTTAGGAGACCCTGTTTGCCACCCTCAGCCCTGGGGGAGGGGTGTGGTGGTGCATGGGGGGCTACACCTAACTGAAACAGACAGAGATGTCCAAGGTGTTCCTGCAGAAACTACCTATCTCACACAGTAACACTGCTTTGGATCTGCGCCATGACCTCCTTCAGCCATGGACGGTGCTGTGGACCTAGTGCTGGGCACCTCACTGCATCCTCAGGGTGAGCACAGTACCCGCACAATGTGACGGTGTGTAGCTACTCTGTACCAGTACAACACACGGTCAGTACCCCCTATCAGGCCGAGGTGCTGTGGGGGTGCACATGGTCAGTTCCCCCTACCAGGCCGAGGTGCTGTGGGGGTGCATTCCCCATGGTGTGTATCTGTGGACAGCTGATTTGCATGTGCAGTGCATCATGGATGTGACTGGCACAATCCAACCCTGTGAAAATCCAGCACCTGCTCACAGGCTCTGATAAACCATAGGCCATCACACGTACATCTGTTAGCATAATGCATAGTTGCAAGACACCCTAAAGAGTCTGTAATATAAGGTGCCCAATGAAATCTGAATGGACCCTGATGTGAGGTTTGTGCAGCAGAAGGTGGTATGAAACATTATGCTGATGGTGCAAGATGTAGCACAGGTATGAGGAAGTGGGGTTAGTAATGTGTGGATCATGCCCACAGGTTCCCATAGGTAAGAGTCTAACACAATCAGAGATAGTAGTACCAATCCCAGCTGCATTGTACAATTACATATTGTACATTTACATATCCCCAGGGATATGTAAATGTACAGTGCTCAGAAGAAACCCAACGCACGTAGTAACGCACGCACACACCGTAAACACCGCACGTATTCACGCCCGCAGCAACGCACGTAGTTACGCCCACAGTAACGCACGTATTCAAGCGTCATGACATGCGCATGTCGCTCTGTGCGTGGCTACGCCCCCAGCAACGCACGTGACTACGCCCCCAGCAACGCACGTGGCTATGCAGAATTGATACAGTCTGAACAAATGGCAGCCATGTCCAGGAAGCCAGCATTCAGCCAGGGAGATCTGTATCTCCTGACAGAGCTGTTCTGCCTCCGCCAGCAGCGGCTCTTCCCGGGCTCATCCAGGAGGCAGAACCTTGTAAGGGTCAGGAGGGCCTGGGAGCGCCTGGCCCATAGGTACAACAGGAGCTGTGACTACCCACGTGAGGTAAGTGCATGGGGACAGGTACCCCAAATGATGAGGCTAAACAAAACACACCCAGTAACCAAAGCACAAAGACACTATGCACTGCCAGGGAATAGCAGGTGCTGACACATCCTGCGGCTAGCAAAGTCTGCCACACACCCTAGAAAAAGGCCCTCCAGCCCCAAGGGGGTAGCTGCAACCATGGCAGGGATGCACCACAGATCACATTGGTATGGTATGGGGCGCCTTTGCAGGCCAGGGATGTCCCCCATCCACAAGAAACCCCAGTCCCACCTCTCAGGCCAACAGGAAACGAAGGGGTCTGCACCATGCCCCTGTCAACCAACACAAGTTCAAAATACATCCGCCGATGCTGCAGGCCCCAAATGAGGGCACCACTCCCCATCCCTGCCCACTGTCAGCTGGAGCCCTGTGTGATCACAAAAGACAAACCACAGCTCCTGGGATAATGCAGGCCCCAAATGAGGGCACCCCTCCCCATCCCTGCCCACTGTCAGCTGGAGCCTTGTGTGATCACAAAAGACATACCACAGCTCCTGGGATAATGCAGGCCCCAAGAGGGGTTCCCTGCACCATCCCGGTGCCTTTGAAAACAGGCCCTGTATGGGATCACAAATGACAAACCACAGGCCAAGGATTTTGCAGGGAGCACTGCAGGTGACAACCTCCCACCCCAACAGTGGCTGAGTGGCACTGGCAGATGTGTGTAGGTGGCACACAGAGCTGTGATGTGTCATGTACGTGGGGTGCACATACAGGGCACATGGGTCACAGACCTGAGAGGCGTGTGTGTGGGCCACACATGGGGCTGTCTCCTGTGAACGCAGGGGGCATGAGTGTCTCACCCAATAGGGGCAGGCGCTTGTTGTATGAAGTGAGAGGGTAAGCTGCAGAGGTAGGGGACCCCAACGTGTCCCCGCGGTAGCTAAGGGCAATGTTTGGTGTCACCCCTACAGGTGGAGGACCTGCGCAAGAAGGCAAGGGAGCTAAGGGCACGGTACCCCACATTTGTGGCCAGGGTGCAGCGTGAGCGTATGGCACAGCAGAATGGTGAGTACCAGGACATGGCCTTGTAGGGCACCGAGTGGTGGAACCACAGGTTCACTGTGACTGCGGAATATGATGTTCACCCAGGGGATGACATGTGTTACCTCTCCCACAGCTGATGCACGTGCAGCCATTGAGGCAGAGAGGCCGGAGGAACCGGATGACGGTGTGGCCCAGGAAGGGGACCACGAGCACGTGGGACGGCAGGTCGGCGGACCAGAGGTGGCCACAGAGGATGGCGAAGGAGGGCCTGTGGGTGCATCCCCACACCCCTATGAGGGAGAGGAGGGGGACGAGGATGATGGCCATATGGGAGGGGATGTGGAAGATGTGGGTCACATGGGGAGTGATGTTGCGGAGCTGGGGGATCAGGGAAATGAGGGGGGGATGTGGGTGAAAGGGAAGGGGAGAGGGAGGAGGTGGGTGGCAGGGAGAGGGAGGGGGAGGTGGGGGAGGAGGGGGATGGGGATGTGGGGGGGATGTTGGAGGCAGGGGGGCGGGAGGGGGTGCACAGTGGGGGGGGGACAGGTCACCAATGGCACGCTCCGCAACAGGGCAATGGGGGCACCAGCCACCTGCCCCATGATCATGGCGAGGCACACCCTCTGGACGTGTGCCTGCCACACATGGCCGCAGGCAGGTCTGCCGTGCATGCAGCCACACAGACACGGGGAGATGTGTGTCTGTGCAGCTGCATGTGCGGTCTGCGCCTGGCTGCGGCTGTGCGTGCCCAGGCACAAGCCCAGAGGCAGTTCGCCCTAATCCAGGGGAAGGTGCTGGCGACCCTGTCCATGGTGGCTGAACGTCTGCGTGAGCGGGATGAGCGCCCTGCCCGTGCCGCACCCGGTCAGCCACCATCCGACAGGGGTCCCTAGGGTGTGTAATGTGTGGACACACATGGCAAACCCGCCCTGTGATGGACCGTGCCATTGCCTGTCCATCACAATGGCCACAGGGATGGGGGTGGCCAATGCTGTTTGCCCTAGCAGGCATGGTTGGCCATGCTGGTCGTCAACTGCCATCATGTACTATGTTAGCCGGATGGACCATGTGTGTCCTAATGTAAATATTGTAAATATGTTTTATACAAAAATTTATAAATGTTTGACGTTCAACATATGTACCTGGTGGTCAGATGTCCCTCATTGCTAGGTGACAGTGATGTGCGAGTGATGGGTGTGGCAGTGTTCCCTATGAGAGGCAAGGGAGGATGTGGAACAGGTAAGGGCTGTGGCGGGAGCACCCCCACAGACATGTCACAGCTACGTTGCTGCGATGGTGGTCCAACAAGAAGGGTGGAGAGTGGCGTGCATGAGTGACGTGCAACAGCATGTGTGTTGGTAGGTGCGGGGCACACAGCACAGAGTGACAATGAGACATATGGCGGTGGGGAGCAGATGGCCTGTGTATCCTATCCATCATGGCCCCATATTGTTGGCCTGTGGTGGCAAGTGCAGGACGGCTGAGGTGTATGCGTATCGGTGGGGTTAGGGGGGAAACACAGAGGGTGCACCACAGGGGCTCCTGAGGCTGGCACCTGAGGGGGGAGGGGGAGGTGAGGTGAGCGGTGTTGCGAGGTGTGACTGTGTAGGGCCCGGCAACAGCTGTCTATATGGCAAGCACGTGTACCAGCATGCAGGGTGGAAATGGGGGACGGTACAGGATGGTCCAATGATCCGCTGTGAGACGTATGACCACCCTGCTGTATGTTGGTATGGGTGTACTGGCTGGGCCCAGGGGGTGCAAGAGCATATCGTCAGTGGAGTGCATTGGGCCATCGGTGGTGGCACTCACAGGGGTGTGGGGGTCGGGGGTGCCCACAGCAGAGGGTCGGGACAGGGGCTTAGCGGGATAATGCCCAGAAGGGTGGCACAGTGCGGCATGGCTGTGGATGGTGTGGAGCGCAGTGTGGATGGTGCGACAGATGACAGTTGCTGGATGTAGCTTCTGGAGGCCAATGTGTTATTGGGATGTGCCATGATGGGTGGCAAGGGGGTGTAGGTGTATATTGCGGCCACTGGTGCACAGGGTGACGGGTAGCCATTACCGGGGGGTGATCCTAAGGTGTTGGAAGATGCATGGCTGTGCTCAGGGGGCCACAGTGGACATGTGTGACGGTTGCGCCAAGGTGGATGTCTGTGGGAGCATGTAAACCGGAGTACGTGACATGTGCAGTGTACATACTGTGCTTGCTTAGCGTGCTGTGAGCAGCAAATGTGGCTCCCCATGCAGGACATACAATGCACCTACACCACCACAGAGGCCAATGGTGGCTGAGGGCTCCACAGGGTATTGGCCCATGGGGTCCCTGGGCACCCATGACACAATGCAAGCCACCACGGCATGGGAGTGATGGACCAGCATTGCAGCCTAGGGGATTGGCTGCATACCCATGGTGGACATGGCTGAAGGGGGTGGGGACAATGGAGAATGACATCAGTGGGATTGTGACATGTCCTGCCCACGGGCCAGGGGGTGGGGTGGGGTGGGGGTGTGATTGTCATGCCACAAATGAGACAGGAAGCACATGTCACCTTCACTGGCCACCTGTGTGGCCCTTTATTTACCCCTCCCCCTGCCACCCCTTGCGCATCCCCGCCCAACCCTTGGCGGTTGTCGCCCCCCTGCTGCTGTTGTTGCTGTAGGTGTAGGTGGTCTTGTCGCCTGTGGCTGCTGCACATGGGGACTTCCTGCCCCCCTCCCTGCTGCCATCCGCTCCTGCGCGTCAGCCACTCGCTCGCATGCCGTGGCCATGCGGTCAGCATGTGCGAGGAGGCCAGACATGGTCCGCTGCAGGTGCCTTGTCATCCTGCTCACAGGCTCTGATAAACCATAGGCCATCACACGTACATCTGTTAGCATAATGCATAGGTGCAAGACACCCTACAGAGTCTGTAATATAAGATGCCCACACTGGTAAAGACACACGTACCCACGCACGTCAAAAACCACACGTACCTACGCACATAAAAACACACGTACCCACGCACGATTGTACGCGCACAGCTACGCATGGGGCTACGCACGTACCAATGCACGCACCAACGTACGTGGCTAGGCACACTCCGAGGGTGTTTTTCTGACACCAATACTCAACGTAACTAAAAACATGCCTCTTCTTTCCCTCTGTAATGTACAGGGTGACGCCTGGGACAGCCTTCTGCGTTAGGCACACTGGGGACTCGAACCCATGCTGCCTGTAACAGCAGTCAATACCGTAACCATTGTGCTACAGCTCTGTTTCGGTGCTTTGTGTCTGTACATCTTCTTACGTTTAACGCGCAGTAACATGCCACGGCGCCCGGTAACGCTCGTTAACTTTTTTAACGCGCGTTAGTGGTGACGATGTACCGCCCATGTCCTTATTTAGGGTTTCTGTTACTACCGCGGCTCCTAACGCGAATTGCACTAACGCAGTTTAGTAAACATACCCCTAAGTGTTTAATTCTGTTCACTTATTCAAAAATATTATTAAAAAGGAGCGGCCACAGTGAGGGAATGGATTCTATTCCTCCTGCTTTAATGTGACAACTCCGACAAAAAGAGTTTTTTTACTGTTGAAAGTCAGGGTTTTTTTCTATAGGCTTCTTTATTTAACTCTGATCGGGGGATTTCTTTTTTGACTGTTTGTGCCTGGAGCAGGTCTAAATGTGGATGTGCCTACAGATGTCCCCGATGTTTTTGAAATTGAATGGGGATGTCTATCTTTATCTTTATTTTTATCTTTTATCTTTATTTAGTATTTGATTTACAGTGCCTTTGATATCATCAGGGTGATTTATAATAAAGCAAAATGCAGTAGTGGCCAAGGCCGGAAATAGAAAGGAATTACAATTCATAACTGGAAAGTTTACAATCACACTAGAGAGAGAGAAAGGAAGAGGGGGGAGTTAGCAGGAAAGAGAGGAAAAGAGTTAAGAGTTAAGATTTAAGAGGGGGAAGTTCATTGCACCTCCCCAGACATGCCTCCACCATGCCCCCTGCCTACTTGGATGTCCCTACTCCAGAGACAACTCTAAACGTCTTCAACAAGGATACTTACCACAGTCATTAAAACAAGCCATGATTCATCCAGTCCTTAAGAATAACACACTAGGCCTTTCTGATCCGAAATCTCACCGTCCAATTTCCAGCTTACCATTCCTTATCAAAGTCATTGAAAAATCAGTACAAAATCAACTTCAGGATCCCTTGGACTTATATGCACCACTGGACATTCACCAACATGGCTTCAAACCACAGCACAATGTTGAAACCTTGCTCACCTCTCTGTTTGATAATCTTTTAAGAGGTATGATAACATTAAGAATGGATTTCTGCTAGTATTCATGGATATTTCAGCTGCTTTTGATACAATATCTCATTCTAAGCTTCTGCACCATTTGAATCATATAGGTTTACGAAAGAATACTCTTAACTGGTTTAGCTCTTACTTGGAAGGTCGTATGCAACAAGTCAAATGTGACAAAAAAAAGATCTTTGCAATTCCCAATCATTCAAGGAGTGCCACAAGGTTCAGCTTTATCTTCTATACTGTTCAACATTTATATTCAACCTTTATGTAATATTATTAAACTACACAAATTCCATTATCACCTTTATGCTGATGACATCATGGTATATACTCCAATTGTTTTACAGTCTCTTGACTTTTCAGCAATTTCTAGATGTCTCCAAGACATGAATACCTGGCTTTTAAATAATAACTTTACACTTAATTATGACAAAACTGAGGTAATGTTTGTTACTAGGAACCCTAATTTCACTCCTCGAAACACTATTGATTTACTAGGTAGGCCCATCATAGTTAAAAACGAAATCAAATACCTTGGCATAATTTTGGATAAGGCATTGAACCTTAAATCTCACATTGCTAAAACTGCTAGCAAGGCCTATCATCGTCTAAAGATTGTGAGAAAACTAAAGCCATTACTCCATCAAGACCATTTCCATACCGTTTGTCAGGCTTTCATCACCCCTTCCTAGATTACGGAAATCTGCTTTATCAAGGCCTTCCTCAGCTAACTCTACACCCTCTCCAGATGGTTCAGAATACTGCTGCACGTATTATTACTGGTTCAGCAAAAACGGATCATATCTCCCCTGTCCTACAACAATTGCATTGGCTTCCAGTAAGTGTCAGGTCAAAATTCAAGACACTTTCAATTATCTTTAGGATTTACAATCACCTTCCAGCAGATGCATTACAAAATATTATAACTAGAGATGTTATCAATAGACCAAGAAGAAGCAGCGCCAATAATGACAACATAATAGGTACCCCTGCTGGATACTGTAGGACTAAACAAGCAACTTCAAAAAGAGCTCCTTCCTCACTGGCTTCCAAACTTTCGAACTCTCTCCCGATGGACCTTACAATTATGACTGATATTAAAGATTTTTGCAAGGCCTTGAAGACCCTGCTATTTGCTGAAACTTATGATTTGATATATAATCAATAGTTTTTACCAATAGGTCCATTTTATTACATTAATTATTTTAGTTTGTTTGTTAATGTCTTATGTTATTTGTAACCTTCCATTGGTATTGTGACCACTTTGATTGAAGGTTAAAGTGGGATACAAATCTGTCTAAATAAATAAATGTCATTTGCACAATGGTTCCATAGATGTTTCCATGATTTTGATGTCCAAATCATGACTAAGGGGTATGTTTACTAAACTGCGCTCATGTGCATGCTAATGATGCGTATTTGTGCCCCGCACACGTGCATGCCGCACTAAAGTGCCCGCTCATGTACGCGGCGCGCTGATGTGCGATAGAGGCGTGGAAAGGCTCCCGGAGGACGGAGGAAGGCTCCCCAGGGGTGGAGAGAAGGGGTCAATGGGTGGAGAGTGGGAGGGGAGAGGCTCCCCGCAAACGAGCGGGGCTGAAATTCAAGCCAAAAAATACCGTGAGTGAAAACCTCGCGGTAGAGCCGATTTGAAGGGAAGAGAAACCATTTCTGTCAGCAATGTAAGCAAAACCAGGGAAACCAACAAAACAGTGATAAGTGTGATACATGTGCACGGAACAAAAGTGCAAATAAACATTGAAAATGACCCCAACAAAATAAAATCATAATCAAGCTGGGCAATAGTGATAGTAATGGGAAACATCAAAACACACTCCCAAGAAAGCCACAAAAAATAAATATGAATTTTAGAAGGGTCTACGCTCCTTTCCCATACAAGGTGAATGATCCCACAGTGAAATAGCACTGATCAGGGTTTCCCTCTCCATTGGACAGGTTACCTATGGCATGCACATTTCCAC
The DNA here is from genome assembly GCA_033557465.1 of Ichthyophis bannanicus. NCBI lineage: Eukaryota > Metazoa > Chordata > Amphibia > Gymnophiona > Ichthyophiidae > Ichthyophis > Ichthyophis bannanicus. Next base: position 861,728,576 of record CM066032.1, read on the forward strand.
AACAGCAGGGCGGGCAGGTCGGAATGGGCAATTGATCAGATGCTGGGAAAGGGGATACAGAGGGCTGCAGGCGGCACATGCTGTGGTGAAGCTGGGGCACAGTGCAGACTAGGCAGATGCCTAGATGGCACCTAGGAATGCTGAAACTGAACAGCAGCCAGACAGCAACTGATGAGTGGCCAACATGGGCACGAGAGTGTTTATCACAGTGTCACAGGGGATAGTACCCAGCAGGTACACCCAAGGGCACAGAACATTGACAGGCGGTGTTGGGGGGAAGCGTGGACGCTTATGCAGGCACCCCTACCCCACAACACGCACCATAGGCAGCCGCCTACCTGCACACTGGATGGCTTGAGACTGCGCACCACCAGCACCACCAGCAGAAGGGCATGTCAGCATGGTGGCACAGGGGTACTGGAGGTGGAGGGGGGCAGTGGCAGCTGCCCAGAGCCGACCATGGCCTAGCCCTGTGTAGGTGGGTGCCATGCACTGCAACAGACAGGCTCTGTCTGACAAACAACCATGGTATCTCCAGGGACTGCACTGCCTCTGTGAGCGAAGTGTGGTGTGGTGAACACAGCCAGTGTGTTCAGGAGCAGAAGGTCAGAAGTTCAAGTCCCAGCTGAGGCTACTTCCAATCAAGTCCCCATATTTTACCCGCTACTAAACCGTGATAGTAAGGACAAACCTTTATTGCAGAGAACATACGCATGGTTCAAGTGCCTATATTTTATCCCACCGAGCACAGACACCAGAAACATGCGCATTACCTAGAGCAGAGTCCTCCAAATGCAGTCCTGGAGGGCCGCAAATCATTCAGGTTTTATGCTGTCTCCAATATAAGGCCATGTCAGCATGGTGGCGGAGGGGTACTGGTGGTGGAGGGGGCAGTGGAAGCTGCCCAGAGCAGACCATGGCCTAGCCCTGTGTAGGTGGGTGCCATGCACTGCAACAGACAGGCCCTGCTGGACAAACAGTCATGGTATCACCAGGGAATGCACTGTCCCTGTGGCAACATGGTGGTGCAGTGCACACAACCAGTGTGTTTGGCGACAGAAGGTCACAGGTTCAAGTCCCAGCTGTGGTGCCTGCCAACCCAGCCCCCATATTTTACCCAATACTACAACGTGCTAATACAGACAGAACGTTTATTGCAGATGACGTAAACATGCCCAAAACACCTACATTTTAACCTACAGAGCAAAGACACCATAAACAGGCGCATTACCTAGAGCAGAGTCTCCCAAATGCAGTCCTGGAGGGCCAAACACCATTCAGGTTCCATGCTGCCTCTAATAAAGATGCCTGTGCTGCATATCTATGCACCACCCCCATGGTATGCAGATGTATCTCATGCATATTCATGAGGGACAGCATGAAAACCCGAACAGTGTTTGGCACACCAGTACTGGAGTTGGGAATCTCTGCCGTAAAGCAGCAGCCAACAGGGGCAGACACACCCACAGCCACAGGCTCCATTAGCCAATGTCTGCTGGAGAGGCAGGACATTGGGCCCTGCATGCATCTCCCAATACTAGCACTTGCATACCTTAGCAATGCCACCCTACACCTGGGAATACGGTACACAGCTATCAAAAGTTTGCTATGATTACTGGCAGATAGCAATTCCTACGTTAAGCACAGTTTGCTGATTGAGCTCCATCATAGTAACCTTTCTGATGTCTGTTGAGTGTGCTTCAGGTCTGGTGTCTGACAGTGTTTACCACCCTGGGGAGTGACCCACAACAGTATTGCGTACCATATCCATGCCGCACTGTGCCCAGGACTGGTGTGGTGGCCAGGGCTGCTAAACTCCTCTATAGTAGCACAATGCTGACATAGGTGTGGGAGTGTGTGTCTGTCTATCCAGTGTGTGGTGGCTGCAAACACCCTCCACAGCCCACACTGCCAGCACTGTTGCCAATATTGGCCTGCCAATGTGCATAATGAGGAGCAAGGTACCATGGGTATAGCCCGGACAGGGTGGCCTGGCCAGGATGCATCTGCACAGGGCATAGGGCACTGGCTGGGACATTGTAGTGCCCGGCCACCACCTGCACAGACAGGGTGACCACAGCATGTCCTGCTGGGAGATCACTCTCACCCTGACTGTGCAGTGACCACAGCATGGCTAGGCTCCCCCATAGTGCTATATAGTATTTCACTCATGTGATATTTATGTGTTTTCTTTTAGAGCCCAGTCACTGACTTATCTGTTTGTTATGCATGCTGGCATCCCAGTTCTGGGTGCATGCATTTCCACCAGGAACATGCACTATGGATTAGCTTGCAGACTGTCTGCAGTTGGTATGTGGCTTGATGGAGTGCTGTGCAGGGTGCATTGGCTGAAGGCTTACTGCAGGAGAATGTCGGATAGTGGTGGGGTGCAGCTTAGCATATCCAGGCCTAATGTCTGTCTGCTATTGCGTTATGGATGTGTACAGAGCTGCATTGACTGCCCTGTAGGGTGTCTGTTCCCCAGCAGGAATGGGGTTGATAATCCCCTCTACTGCCACCATTTTAGGGAGGTAGAATGTGGATCTGTTGGTGGGAGACCCTATTTACCACCCTCAGCACTGGAGAAGGGGGAAGGTGGTGGTACATATTCCTCCTAGGGATCCATAGGGGCTACCCCTGATTGAGACAAGGTGTGTCTGCAGAAACTACCTATCTTACATATTAGCACTGCTGAGGACCTGCAGCATGGCCTATCTCTGCTGTGGACCTGGTACTGGGCGCCCCACCTCACCCTCAGGGTGAGTGCAGTACCTGCACAATGTGACGGTGTGTAGCTACTCTGTGCCAGTACCACACATGGTCAGTTCCCCCTACCAGGCCGAGGTGCTGTGGGGGTGCATACCCCATCTTGTGTTCATCTGTAGACGGCTGATTTGCATGTGCAGGGCATATGGATATGGGTTGGCTAACCCTATCCTGGTGACCACAGCAGACTGTTTGTGTGGTGACGTGCAGTCCTTCTGTAGCCAGCCAGGGGCTTACTAGCAGCTATAGAGCTGTAGCCCACTGGTTACTTCACTGCCTGAGGTCATGGGTTCAAACCCACAGTGGGGTTATTTGATAGGGCTGTCCAAAGCATTATCTATTTTTAATGTACATTAGTGCTGCCAGCAAAAACACCCTCAGCGTACTGTACCCATAAGGTGCCTCAGAGGGCGCTTTATAGGGTGCCCTATAGGGCACCTTATCATTACCGTCCATATAAGGTGCACTATACGGTATCCTATGGAGCGACTTATAGGGTTCCCTATAGGGGACATTATAGGGTGTCGTGGCGGACAGTGCACTTTATAATGTGCCCTATGGAGTGCCTTATAGGGTGCCTTATGTGGCACCTTAGGTTACGGCACGTGAGGGTGTGTTTGCTGGCAGCAATTAATAAAATACAAATAAAGTGCAGCAGGAAACAATACTTACATGTCAGAGCTGATGCCTCAGCCAGCCTTAAGTATTAGGCACACTGGGGATTGAACTCATGACCCCTGTAGTATCAGTCAGTGCCTTAACCATCGTGCTACACTACTGTTCATCCTTGCATGTCAGCGCACCTACTTAAGGTTTCCATGCGTTTAAATGCACAGTGCTGCCATCAAAAACAGTGCTATGACCTTGCTGTGCCTCATAGGGCACCCTATATGGCGCCCTATAGGCCACCCTTTAAGCAACATTGTAGGGTGCTGTGGCGGACAGTGCACTTTAAAATGTTTCCTCTGGGATACCTTATGGGGTGCCTTATGCAGCACCTTATGTTACAGCACTTTGAGAGTGCGTTTGCTAGCAGCAGTAATTAAAATAACATTATAAAGCCTCATAATGCAATATTACACATAAATAGCGGTGCTGCAGCCAGCCTTATTCATTGAGCACAGTGGGGGATTGAACCCATGATCCCTGCACCATCTGTCAGTGTCTTTAGCATTGTACTGCAGCCCTGTTCCTTGGTTTATACATCAGCGCGCCTGCTTATGCTTCCTGCACGCGTTACACGTGCGCTAATGTGCGTGGCGCACAAGACCGTGCAGCGCAGCATGCGCTAATCCCGTTTTGCTATTTTTGACCGGACTGCCCACTCCTTTTATGGCATCCTGCAGACTAACGTGGCGCGCACGTTAAGAAGGTTTAGTAAACATACCCCTAAGTGATGGTTTACTGATCCAAGGAGAAGAAATGAGATCTAGAACCCAAGTTGTTTTCTTGGAAGAAGAGATGATCTTAGTTAATTGTACAGCAGTGGTCTCTTGTATGTGACTCTAAGGGGTATGTTTACTAGACTTTCTTAACGTGCGCGCCGTGCAATTAGCACACGCTAAGGTACCTTAGCGCATGCTAAGGTACCTTAGCACACGCTAATGATGCTTTATGGGGCAAAAAATGCACTGTAGTGCGCGCTCACGCACGCAGCGGCACAAACGAGCGCTGAAGGCGGGGAAAGGCTCGGGGAAGGCGGAGGAAGGCTCCCCAGGGACGGAGAGAAGGGGTCAATGGGTAGAGAGTGGGAGGGGAGAGGCTCCCCGCACACTAACGATGTGAAATTCGAGGCCAAAACTAACGCAAGTGAAAACCTCTCATTAGAGCTGATTTAAAGGGAAAAGAAACCATTTCTGTCAGCAATGTACAGCAAAACCAGGGAAACCTACAAAAAAGTAATAAGTGTCATACATGTGCACGGAACAAAAGTGCAAATAAACATTGAAAATGACCCCAACAAAATAAAAAAATCATAATCAAGCTGGGCAATAGTGATAGTAATGGGAAACATTAAAAAACACTCCCAAGAAAGCCCCAAAAAATAAATATGAATTTTGGAAGGGTCTACGTTCCGTCACCATACAAGGTGAATGATCCCACAGTGAAATAGCACTGATCAGGGTTTCCCTCTCCATTGGACAGGTTACCTATGGCATGCACATGTTCCACAACAGCAGGGCGGGCATGTCGGAATGGGCAACTGGACAGATGCTGGGAAAGGGGATACAGAGGGCTGCAGGCGGCACATGCTGTGGTGCAGCTGGGGCACAGTGCGGACTAGGCAATGCCTAGGTGGCACTTAGGAATGCTGAAACTGAACAGCAGCCAGACAGCAACTGATGAGGGCCCAACGTGGGCATGAGAGTGTTTATCACAGTGTCACAGGGGATAGTACCCAGCAGGTACACCCAGGGGCACAGAACATTGGCAGGCGGTGTTGGGGGGAAGCGTGGATGCCCATGCAGGCACCCCTACTCCAGAACACGCACCATAGGCAGCTGCCTACCTGCACACTGGATGGCTTGAGACTGCACACCACCAGCACCACCAGCAGAAGGGCATGTCAGCATGGTGGCACAGGGGTACTGGAGGTGGAGGGGGGCAGTGGCAGCTGCCCAGAGCCGACCAAGGCCTATCCCTGTGTAGGTGGGTGCCATGCACTGCAACAGACAGGCTCTGTCTGACAAACAACCATGGTATCTCCAGGGACTGCACCATTTCTGTGGCCATAGTGTGGTGTGTTGAACACAGCCAGTGTGTTCAGGAGCAGAAGGTCACAGGTTCAAGTCCCAGCTATGGTTCCTGCCAACCCAGTCCCCATATTTTACCCACAACTGAAACGTGCTACTACAGACAGAACCTTTATTGCAGATGACATAAACAGGCTCAAAACACCTACGTTTTACCCAACAGAATACAGACACCAGAAACAGGTGCATTACCTAGAGCAGAGTATCCCAAATACAGTCCTGGAGGGCCAAACACCATTCAGGTTTTATGCTGCCTCTAATAAAGATGCCTGTGCCAGAGGTTGGTGGTTCGAATCCACAGTGGGTTTATTTATTTAATTTACTTTATTTATTTACATTCCCTCATATACCGCGCTATTCTGCACCATTGCGGTTTACATTGCACAAACTGGACATACATTGAACAGGGCATTATAACTTGGAGATAACTATTTTACAGGGTACATGAGGGGCTGTCTGGGGCAGTTTGTGTGTAATTTCAGGTAGTACAGCCAGCAGAAACACCCTCACAGTGCTGTAACCTTAAGGTGCCTTATAAGGTGCCTTATGGGGCACCTGAAGATTACAGTACTGTGAGGGTGTTTGAGCTGGCACTACTAATTTAAATTAAAAAACCTGCCACAGGCACCCTCATAAATAACCCCATTGTGGATTCAAACCCACAACCTCTAGGCTCCACAAGCAGCAAGGTAACCTGTGGGCCACAGCTCTATAGATGAGAACAATGCCTGGCTGGCTACAGAAGGAATCCTGCAGACTGTGTGCTGCAGTTACCAGGGTAGGGTTGATCCATTCATAACCATGCTGCACTGCACATGACGTTTATAGCACTGTGAGGGTGTTTCACCAGGCAGCACTGCTGTAACATAGAAAGGAGACTGCCTCAGGTAACACTGTTGTAACGTAAGAAGACATATGCCTCACGCAGCACTGATTTACATTAAAAAGCACTATGCCTCATTCAGCACTGCTGTATTATAAAGTGTAATGCCTGAGATAGATAATCATGAACCCCACTGGGGGATTGAGTTCATGACTCCTGCACCATCAGTCAGTTTCTTAACCATTGCGCTACACTGCTGTTTCTCCTTGCATGTCAGCGCACCTACTGAACATTTCCATGCATTACAATGCACAATACTGCCATCAAAAACACTGCAATGGCCTTGCCGTGCCTCATAGGGCACCCTATATGGCGCCCTATAGGCCACCCTTTATGCAACATTGTAGGGTGCCGTGGCGGACAGTGCACTTTAAAATGTGCCCTCTGGGGTACCTTATGGGGTGCCTTGTGCAGCACCTTATGTTACAGTGCTTTGAGAGTGTGTTTGCTAGCAGCAGTAATTAAAATAAAATTAAAATGCAATATTACACATAAATGGTAGTGCCTCAGCCAGCCTTGTTCATTGGGCACAGTGTGGGATTGAACCCATGACTCCTGCACTATCTGTCAGTGTTTTCACCATTGTACTGCAGCCCTGTTTCTCTGTTTGCACATCAGCACGCCTACTTATGCTTGCCGCGCGCGTTACTCGTGCGCCAATGTGCGCGGCGCACAAGAGCGTGCACACTAATCCTGTTTTGTTACTTTAAACTGAATCGCCCACTCCTTATATGGCATCCTGCACAGTAACGCGGCGCGCACGTTAAGAAAGTTTAGTAAACATACCCCTAAGACTGGTGAGGGAGAGAGATAAGGGGTGAACTATGTTCTGAATTCTTACCATGAGTGCTGAGACCTGCAAAAGCTGACCCAATGTCTAGAATCTTCTCAGAAAAATAGGAAGCTAAGGTATCTGCCGAGGGACCATTCTAAAATTGACTGCAGGTAAATGCTGAAGTAGATGATAACTGAGCCACCATAGCATAAAGATCTTTTTGGATAATTAGAAGATTTTAAAATAAGACCTGAAAAATATTTATTTTTTGCGGCTATCACTTGCGTGTGATATTAAGTTGCGCAATTCCTATAGGCTGTCACAGATGGTGGGGGTCTTGTGTTTTCACAATAGGCATTCTATTCTTTGAGGCAGCCTTTTGGCAAGATAAAGATCTGGGTGATACCAAGCATATCAATGTTTAAGAATGCGATGTGCAAGAGGTAAACAAATATTAGACAATACTGACATGAGTGAGTTATTCCAGGTGTTGACTTTCTTCAAGAGAGACAGCAACTCAAAGTCAGAGAAGAAACTGACAGAATTTTGGTGAAGTCAAATATGATTGTAGAAAGGAGATATAGAGCGGTTTTGAGGTGATCTGGTAGATTTAGGTAGTTGAAACAAAATTAAAAAGTGATCAGTCCATGGAAGTGGATGGGATGTAAAATTATTATTAGTGGGTTTTTTTATACTGCTTTATCAGCATAATGAAGGTGGTTTACAGAGAACGTAAATTTAAAGAGAACTCAAAATTTACAGAGATCTCAATATTATAATTTACAATAAACGTGAGTAAAAATAACAAAGATAAATTGTTAAATTACAGTGTAATATAATGATAATAAACTGAAAACTGAAAACGTACTAACTTATTTATATAGGAAACAGTTATACATAGTGGGAGATTCATCGTGTAGCCATCATTTGGGCTGTTCTTTCCTAGGTGCATAACTTTGCACTTGTCCATATTCAATTTTATCTGCCATTTGAATGTCCAGTCTTCCAGTTTATCAAGGTCCTCTTGCAATTTTTCACATCAAAGGTGTCCCTCTGGTCTTGGCACAGTCCCCTTATTGCACTAATATGAGGACTGCACCAAGACCTGAGGGTACCTTTGATAATCTGAGATCATCCTCCAACAATTTGCAGTTTCCAGCCAGTTATAAGAGTGCCAACTAAGCACAGGAAGCTAGCCATCAGTTTTCTTCACTTTCATCCTGCAATAGAGGTCGTATACACTGATCAGTCACACAGACCATGCAGCACAACCCTTCACCATCCAACATTCTGGGACCTATTCCTCTGTGCTTCTCTGCATTCCATAGTGCCACCCAAGGAGCAGAGAAGGAGTAGGAGGAGAACTCCTCCAGCTCCTCAGCAACCTTCACCACATCTTCCCAGTCTCTATAATCCAGCCAGGGGAAAGGTGCTAGGGGTATAGGCCCATGAGGAAGAGAGAGGGGAGGAGAGAGGATGTTGCCCCTCTTAACTCCCCACTTATCATGGCAGGTGGTGATATGTGATAGTCAACATCCCATGGCCTGTTTATTAGCACCTGTATGGCCATATGGAGATTTTGTCTGCATGGAATGTGTAATTTGGATATGGTGGAATTAGTAAGGAGGGGATAGGAGAAGGGAAATAGGGGAAAGGGGGTCAGCTGGGTGTGTTTGGGAGAGCGTCAGTGAAAGTTGTTTTTTTTTTCCTCCTAATTGGTTAGTTTTGTGCATACCATGGCAGTCCTGAACTTCACTTCTAAGCCAGGGTATGTGGAATATGATCGTAATCTATCAAATTTACTGCTAATGCTCAGCATAATTCTTGCATTGTGCCAAAAAGCCTCTTACTGGAGTTCATAAGGTGGAACATGTATGGGTAGTTTGTCAAGATGTGCTTGGAAATTCTTCTTTATCAGGCCTGTGGCTCCCAGTATAATGGGAAATATTTCTGTATCTTTCTGCCACATTTTCTTGGTCTCTGATTGCATTTCTTGATACTTCAAAATCTTCTCCCTCTCCACGCGATTCACAGAATAATCACTCGGTACCGACACTTCTATTACACAGGTCTGAGACTAAAAAGCTGTTTGATTATTTTCATCTAATTTCCATGTATTTTGGTGTGCTGAAAACAAATAAAATATTTAAAAAACTCCTAGACGTCATGATTTGCCACAACATGCAAAATTGTCTTCAAATTTATCAATTTTTTCAAATTACTATTAATTAATTCAAATTGCTATTAATTAACTCACATAAGTGCCTTTAAGATATAAAATGCCAAAACAACCTTAAAGGGGTTGTCCGGTTTATGTAAAAAAAAAAATATAGCACTGTAAATCTGATGGTCAGCAATATATGCATAAGCTAAGTAAGTTTTAAGTCCGTGCTTCTAATGGTAGAAGGGGTTAATCTTTCCTGACGAATCCAGTGGGAGGGAGACACAGGGCAGAAAGCAGCAGCTCCAGTCAGTGCAGGGGGGCGTGGCCAGCACTGTGACGTCCCGTGTACAGGCACAGAGCTGCTCTTTCCTGCATGCCACACTTGTGCACGAATCATCATCAGGTTCTTGGTTCTAGGTTGTTCACACTTTTTTATCGCAATTCGTGTTAGCTCGTCATTCTTCAACCATTATGTTATAGCTCCGCGAAAGGGTATTAATTCGCCAGACAGTTTCTGTTTCATCTGTGGTGAATCTACAGTGTTGAAGCAACAGCAGAATATTACAGACTTTGTGAAAAAAGTATACTTTGCATACTTTGGACTAAAAATTGGAGATCAAGATAAAGTCTGGGCGCCTCATAAAGTGTGCAAACGGTTTGTTGAGGACCTCCGAAACTAGTTCAAGGGTAAGAAAAAATCTTTCCGTTATGGGATTCCTATGGTATGGCGAGAGCAAAAGAACCATAGTGACGACTGTTACTTTAAGAACATAAGAACATAAGAAATGCCATACTGGGTCAGACCGAGGTCCATCAAGCCCAGTATCCTGTTTCCAACAGTGGCCAATCTAGGTCATACGTACCTAGCAGTTTCCCCAAAAGACACAGGTTCTGCAGTGCTTGTACTAGGCCAAGCATTGATATCCTGGGTCCCTTTTTAATAGTGGTTTATGGACCTTTCCTCCAGGAACTTGTCCAAACCTTTTTTAAACCCAGCTATACTAACAGCCCTTACTACATCCTCCGGTAACAGATTCCAGAGTTTGATTACACGTTGAGAGAAGAAATATTTTCTCCTATTTGTCTTAAATAGTTTACCCTGTAGCTTCATTACATGCCCCCTAGTCCTTCTATATTCTGATAGCGTAAACAATTTATTCATTTGTTCATGCGATGTCAAAGGGTTTAATTCCAAATGGAAGCATTCCATTTCATACCCCAATCTTCACTCGGCAATTCTTCCCATCCCCCATGGCAAAGATATACCAGTACCCAAGCCCCCTGCTACTTTGTAAGAGATACCTAGCTCCGATGAAGGTGAAGTCATACCTGAACCAGATGACGAATCAAGTTCTGACTTTGAAGATGATACAAGACCAAAATTGTTTTCTCAGGAGGAGATGAATGATTTGGTAAGAGACTTGAATCTTCCCAAAGATGTCGCCGAGTTACATAAGAACATAAGAACATAAGATATGCCATACTGGGTCAGACGAAGGTCCATCAAGCCCAGTATTCTGTTTCCAACAGTGGCCAATCTAGGTCATATGTACCTAGCAGTTTCCCCAAAGGATACAGGTTCCACAATGCTTGTATTGGTTCAAGCATTGATATCCTTGGTCCCTTCTTAATAATGGTTTATGGACCTTTCCTCCAGGAACTTGTCCAAACCTTTTTTAAACCCAGCTACACTAACAGCCTTTACTACATCCTCCGGTAACAAATTCCAGAGTTTGATTACACGTTGAGTGAAAAAATATTTTCTTTTATTAGTCTTAAATAGTTTACCCTGTAGCTTCATTGCATGTCCCCTAGTCTTTCTATATTCTGATAAGGTAAACAATCGATCTACGTTTACCCGTTCCACTCCGTTCATTAATTTATAGACTTCTATCATATCTCCCCTCAGCCGTCTCTTTTCCAGGTTAAAGAGTCCTAACCTTTTTAGCCTTTCTTCATAGGAGTATCCTTCCATCCCCTTTACCATTTTGGTGGCTCTTCTCTGAACCTTTTCTAAAATCGCTATATCTTTTTTAAGATACGGCGACCAGAATTGCACACAATATTCAAGGTGCGGTCTCACCATGGAACAATATAGAGGCATTATAATATCTTTTGTTTTATTTTCCATTCCTTTCCTTATCATACCTAGCATTCTATTTGCTCTCTTGGCCGCTGCTGCACACTGGGCCGAGGGTTTTAACATGGTATCCACAATGACGCCTAAATCTTTTTCCTGGGTGGTGGTTCCTAATGTGGAACCTTGCATCATGTAACCATAGTTTGGGTTGTTCTTCCCTAGGTGCATAACCTTGCACTTGTCCAGATTAAATTTCATCTGCCATTTTGATGCCCAGTCTTCCAATTTATCAAGATCCTCTTGCAATTTTCCACAATCCTCTTGGGTTTTAACAACTTTAAATAGTTTTGTGTCATCTGCAAATTTGATAACCTCACTCGTTATTCCACTTTCCAGGTCATTTATGAATATGTCAAAAAGCAGCGGACCCAGCACAGATCCCTGGGGTACACCACTATTCACCTTTCTCCATTGGGAAAATTGGCCATTTAGCCCTACCCTCTGCTTTCTATCTTTTAACCAGTTCCTGATCCACAATAGTACACTGCCTCCTATCCCAGGACTCTTTAGTTTTGCCAAAAGTCTCTCATGAGGGACCTTGTCAAAGGCTTTCTGAAAGTCCAGATACACAATATCAACCGACTCACCTTTGTCCACCTGATTATTCACTCCTTCAAAAAAACATAACAGATTAGTAAGACAAGATCTTCCTTGTCTAAAGCCATGTTGGCTGTCTCCCATTAGGTCATGACCATCTACATGCTGAGGAATTTTATTCTTTATGATGGTTTCTACCATTTTTCCCGGTACTGACGTCAGGCTCACCGATCTGTAGTTTTCCGAATCACCCCTGGAACCTTTTTTAAAAATTGGTGTTACATTAGCAATCCTCCAATCTTCGGGTATTAGAGATGATTTTAATGATAGTTCACAGATTACTGATAGCAGGTCTGCAATCTCATATTTCAGTTCTTTCAACACCCTTGGATGTATACCATCCGGCCCAAGTGATTTGCTACTCTTCAGTTTATCTAATAGTTGTAAGACATCTTCCCGATGTATCGATATTTCCTTCAGTTCTTCCCCACCTTTACATACCACTTCAGTCATGGGTAACATCCCTACATCTTCCTCAGTAAACACTGAAGCAAAGAATTCATTCAGTCTCTCTGCTATCGCCTTGTCGCCTCTTAGTGCTCCTTTAACCCCTTTATCATCTAATGGACCAACTGACTCTCTCACAGGTTTTTTGCTATGAATGTACTTGAAAAGGTCTTTATTTCATGTTTTTGCTTCCGCAGCAAGCTTCTTCTCAAATTCTCCCTTTGCCTGCCTTATTAATTCCTTGCATTTGACTTGCCAGTGATTGTGCTGTTTCCAGGTTTCGCCGTTTGGCTCTTTTTTCCATTTCCTGAAAGATGCTTTTTGGCAACAACAGCCTCTCTGACCTCACCTTTAAACCATGCTGGCAGTTTTTTGGACTTCCTTCCACTTTTCTTAAAGCGTGGAATACAGCTGTTCTGGGCTTCCAAGATAGTATTTTTCAACAACAGCCAAGCCTGATGTACGTCTTTAACCTTTGCAACTGCTCCTTTTAGTTTTTTCTTAACTGTTTTCCTCATTTTGTCATAGTCTCCCTTTCGAAAGTTAAAAGGTAGTACTGTGGATTTCCTTACTATCCCTCCTCCACTAATTAAATCAAAGGCGATCATGCTATGATCACTATTGCCAAGTGGCCCCAACAACCTTATCTCTTGCACTAGATCTGGTGTTCCAGTAAGGAGTAGGTCTAATATGGCTTCCCCTCTGGTCGGTTCATGAACCAGCTGCTCTAAGAAGCAGTCATTTATTTCATCTAGGAACTTTATCTCCCTAGCATGTCCTGACGTGACACTGACCCAGTCGATACCGGGGTAGTTGAAATCATCCATTATTATTACTGCGCTGTAACATTTGTTAGCTTCCTTGATTTCTTTGAGCATTTCATCATCCATTTGGTCATTCTGACCAGGCGCTCGATAGTACACCCCCACTGCCATTACCTTCACCCCTTTTACATGGAATTTCAATCCATATAGATTCTACAGCAGATTTTGTTTCCTGCAAAACTTTAATCCTTTCTGACTCAATGCCCTCTCTAACATAGAGAGCAACCCCTCTACCAATTTGATCAGCTCTATCATTATGATATAGTTTGTACCTAGGTATCACAGTGTCCCACTGGTTGTCCTCCTTCCACCATGTCTCTGATATTTCAATCATATCTAGCCTTTCTTTTAGTGCTATATATTCTAACTCTCCCATCTTATTTTTCAGACTTCTAGCATTTGCATAAAAGCATTTTAGAGAATGTATTTTATTCATGTTAATTTGGCTATTGTTAGACATGGGTAATTTGGGGTCTTTAAGCTCTGTCTGCTCCATACCTGAGGGCATTTGGGCCACTTTACTCTTTTGTTGAACCTCTCTGCTTTTGGTAGTATCCTTCAAAGATACATTCTTCCGAACCATCCGCTCTTGGGCGACTGTCGGTTTTCCCCTAATATCTAGTTTAAAAGCTGCTCTATCTCCTTTTTGAAGGTTAATGCCAGCAGCCTGGTTCCATCCCGGTTAAGGTGAATCCCATCCCTTCGGAAGAGCCCCTCCTTTCTCCAGAATGTTCCCCAGTTCCTAACAAATCCAAAACCCTCTTCTCTGCACCATTGTCTCATCCACGCATTGAGACTCCGGAGTTCTGCCTGCCTTTTGGGTCCTGCGCATGGAACAGGAAGCATTTCGGAGAATGCTACCCTGGAAGTTCTGGATTTCAACTTCCTACCTAAAAGCCTAAATTTAGCCTCCAGAACCTCCCTACCACATTTTCCTATGTCATTGGTACCGACATGTACCAAGACAGCAGACTCCTTCCCAGCACTATCTAAGACCTTATCTAGGTGGCCCGTGAGGTCCGCTACCTTCGCACCAGGCAGGCATGTTACCAGGAGATCCTCATGTCCACCAGCCACCCAGCTATCTACCTGCCTAATGATTGAATCACCATCTATAACGGCTGTCCTAACCCTTCCCTCATGGGCACATGGCCCTGGAGAAACTTCCTTGGTGCGAGTTACTCGGATCAAGGCTGAAAAGCAGGAATTTATTGTTGCTAGGAGTGTCATCTTCATGGTTCAGACATCGTGAAAAGGAGTTTGTTCCTTACTTCGCCCAGGAAGACAAGTTGGTTTATTGCATCGATGTCAAAGGTCTGATGGGTCAATTTAAAATCCAATATGATTCAGAGCAATGGCGTCTTTTTATAGATTCTTCAAAAAGAAGTCTCAAAGCAGTTTTACTCCACAATGGTTTTTATGCTTCAATACCTGTAGGTCATTCCGTAAACTTGAAGGAAACCTGCGAGAACTTGGAATTGGTTCTTCGTAAACTTAAATATGAAGACCATGATTGGCAAGTGTGTGGGGACTTGAAGGTCTTGTGCATGCTGCTTGGGCAACAACCTGGGTATATCAAATATCCTTGTTTTCTGTGTCTATGGGACAGTCGAGACCGACAAAATCACTGGACCAAGAAGAGTTGGCCGCCGAGGGTGCTAACAGTCAGTGAAAAAGATGTCCTCCGAGAAACTTTGGTACCTTCCTATAAAGTTCTTCTACCATCTCTCCACATAAAATTGGGATTGATGAAGCAATTCGTAAAATCACTTCCAAGAGATGGAGAATGCTTCAAATACTTGGTCACCAAGTTTCCAGGCCTGTCGGAGGCAAAATTGAAGGAAGGTGCGTTCGTCGGACCAGACATTAGAGTTTGTCAATACCATGATGGATCCTCAAAAAGAAGGCTGGATTGCATTTAAAGAAGTCATACAGAAATTTTTAGGCAATAACAAAGATCCTCACTACAAAAAGATCGTCGGACGAATGCTGAAAGCATTTCAAGCTTTAGGTTGCCTGATGAGTTTGAAAGTGTATTTCCTCCAGTCCCACCTTGACTACTTTCCTGAAAATTTGGGAGCTGTGAGTGAGGAACAAGGTGACTGATTCCACCAAGACATTAAAAAGATGGAACGGAGATACCAGGGAAAATGGAGCATTACAATGATGGCAGACTACTGTTGAATGCTTCAGAGAGACATTCCAGATGCTACTCACAAGCGTAAATGCACCAAGAGGAGCCTCACAAGGAAGAAGAATTGAGTTTAATATGTGTAGGAGAGCTCTTTTCAGTTCAAAAAAGGATTTTCATGAAAATATTGTAATAAAACTTTAATTTTATAAGTCTATTTCCATTTATTTTGAGGTATTGCCTTATTTAACATAGTTACCTAAATTGTCAGGAAACGTGATGTCCTATGACAAAATGGAGGTCATATTCGGATTCAGCACACCAAACAACATAAAGATTACGTGGAATAACCAAAACAGCTCTCAAAACAAAAAATGTGCAGACCTGTGTTATCAATGCTGTTCTGGTGTTTTTCTCCTTTACCACTATTTCAGGTTTTCTGGCATTCAGTTTCTTATCCAGCGGAATGGGAATATCCCAGGTGATCATAACCTCTTCATTATCTGTTATTCTCTTACGGTCATGATCCCAGTGCTTTTCAGGGACAGTGATGTTGTATTGTTTACAGAGTTTCCAGTGGAAGATGTACGCTACTTTGTTGTGCCTTTCCGTATAGAAAGTTTCCGCCATCAGAACTTCACAGCCTGCTATTAGATGAGTCACTGTTACCAGCTCTTTCTTACAGAATTGGCTTTTGTCTGTTGTGCCAGTTTTTTCAATACACACTGTAAACCATCTTGTCCATAATCAGCTGTCCTGGGCTGCAACTATCAATCTTTCATCCTTTGGTTTCCATCTACCTTTCCTCAACTATTCATGTGTCTGTTCTTGATCGACAAAAGGTTCTTGGAGTAACACAATGTATTTTCCATGGTATTTGTGCATTTGCCACTTGTTTTTCCTTGCCTGCTGATCTAATTCATTGAAGAGTTTTTTCTCTTGTTTTGCAAATTCTGTTACTTTCTTTTTCATGCACACCTGTGGATTCTCCCTCATTCATTCTAATCATCAGAACGCTTGCCCAAGTTTGATGATGGAGACAGATTCTGGATATTCACTTTCATATTCTGTGTATTTGGATCCAATGATGTACTTTTTGTGTATTTGGATCTGATGATGCTGTCAGATAGACTTGGAGGCCTACTATAGTAGCTCTGTAGGTATGGTCAATTTCTATAAGTCCTAGCCCTCCTTCAGCTCTAGGGATGTGCAATCTTGGCATACACTGATTCTTGTAAATTACTTCATGAGCATAGAGGAGTTTTCTTGTTCGCACATCCAGTTTTTCAAGCTCTTTATGAGGCCAATCTACAATCCCAAAACTGGAGGAGAGTACAGGAATTGCCAACTGATTGACGGCTTGTATCTTATTTTGTGATGTTAAAGCACTTTTCAATAACAGTTTTAATCTCCTGTAATATTTTTTACTGATCTTATCTCTCAATAGTTTCTGCTCGTGTCATTCCTTCCTCTATTTCGAGATACTTATATACACCTTCCTGTTCAAGGTACTTGATGTCACAGCCCTCAGCAAGTGAGATGTTTTCGGCTTTGCTCAATTTTCCTCTGAAAAATGTTGCCTTAGCACATTTGTCAAGGCCAAAAGTCATCCTGATGTCGTCAGAAAAGCTTTTCACCACACGAAGCTGCTCTGCTAATTGCTGGTCACTGGAACTGTAGAGTTTCATATCATCTACAAATAGCAGATGGGAAGTTGCTTCTGGGTTGGTACAGTCTTTAGAATTCTGGTTAAATCCATACCCTAAAGAGTTGATGAGAGCACTCATTGGATTAAGCGCCAAACAAAACAGAAGTGGCGACAGGAAATCTCCCTGAAATATTCCTCGCTGGATCTTAATGATAGGAATGATGCACTGACCATCCTCATATCTCAAAAAGAGTGTGGATTGCCACATTTTCATAGTGAACTTAATATACTCTATCAAACTATAACTTATTTTATACATTTCAAGGAAATGCATTATCCAAGAGTGTGGGATGCTGTCAAAAGCTTTCTTATAATCAATCCATGCTATACTGAGATTTCTGCCTTTCTTAGCACTGGCCATAATGGCTTTATTCAGCATCAACTGGTCTTTGGTTCCATATGCTCCTCTCTTATTGCCCTTTTGCTCTATCTCCATGATGTTATTGAGCTGGATGTAATCATATATTCTCTCTGCATCTATCGCAGTAAACAGCTTATAGATTGTAGGTAAGCAGGTTATCGGTCTATAATTTTTAGGAATGTTAGTTGGGTCTCCCTTCGCAAGGAGAAATGCACTTCTTGAAGTAAGCCATTGCAGTAATAAATCCGGTCGCTTGAACAATTGATTTTTGCAGTTCGCCAGGTCTTGGTGGAGTAATGTTAATTGTTTGAGCCAAAAGTTGGTTACTCCATCTGGGCCAGGGCTTTTCCAGTTGGGATCTCATTTTAACCTGCTTTCCAGCTCTTCCTTTTTTTTTTTTTAACAGATTTTTTCCTTTGTTATTACAGGCCATTCCAGGGGTTTGATGTTTATTTTTTATAAATGCTATACAAGCATTGTGGAACCTGTGTCCCTTGGGGAAACTGCAAGGTACGTATGACCTAGATTGGCCACTGTTGGAAACAGAATACTGGGCTTGATGGACCTTGGTCTGACCCAGTATGGCATATCTTATGTTCTTATGTTCTTATGCTGGGTAACCATTCTGCTTTGTGATTATGCTATATAGGGTCCTCATATAGCTTTCTCCAGGAGGTTTCGGTTTCAGCTTTGGTTGGAGGTACTTTTACAACATTAATACTCTTCCCCAATTCCCTGTAGAGTTGTTTTGGGTTTTCTCTAATATCTTTCTTTCCTGTTTTCTTCATCTTTTCAAAGTTTTTACGCTTCTGCCGCTATTTTCAATTTATTGTTGGAACATATAAATTTCAGGTCTTCTTCTGTTAATGCAGCACGCTTCAGCTTGATATCTTGCATCTTCCTTAATATCTTTGATGATCTTAATCCTTTTAGATACCCATCCAGCAGGGATAGCTCTGCATGCAATGATTGTATTTTTCATTTGATGCGCTTTTTCCAAGGAGGAACTGTTATTGTTCTCTTTTTCTTCTTCTTTTTCACTCTAGATGGTAGTATTCTTGCAGTAATAATTTTAGCTTCACAATATTGTATTCAATTAATTCCAGTGATGTCAATAAATGGTCCCTTTATACTGGATATGGCCTTGTTCATCTTAATTATCAAACTTCTAGCCTTAGGTGTTAAATTTAGATTGGGTAATATTTCCTTTGCTTGGAACCCAGCATATTTGTCTCTTTCCATATGGACTAGGAGTTCTATCTTGAATTCCTCAACCTCTGGGTCTTTCTCTTCCCTTTCTTTGTCCTCCTTTGCCTCCTCCAATTCAGTTAACTTGTTGACCCTTCCTTTATTCAGCTCACTCTCCTGCAGTTCCAAATCTCCCAACTCCTTTTCCCCCTCAAACTCTTTATCTTTTTCTGTGTCTTCCTTTCTTTTGGTACTCTCACCTAGGTCTCCTTTGTCCACGGAATCCCTTAGTTGCTTCAAGATGTTATCATTCACATACTTCTTTTCCTTGATCTTCAAAATGAAAGATCTTAAATTTGCATCTGTTACTTTTTGCAGGTTTTTTAATGGCAAATTTCTTCTTTCTTCCATCAGCTTTTGATGGACTCTGTGTATACCTTCTTGATTTAAATATAGGGTTTGTAGCATAAAAATAGCAGTACGTTATCTCCTCTTTATCTGCAGAATTTCACTTAACTGTAGTTAATCTCTTAACATTTTCATAAATTTCTGTGGTTTATCTCCTACCACAGTGGGTCCATGAACAGTCTCACCCTGGCTTTTATATGTGGCAGGGATGTTATCTGCTTCTGCAACACTTGCACTTATTGCACCAATATGAGGACTGCACCAAGATCTGAGGGTACCTTTGGTAATCTGAGATCATCCTCCATTAATTTGCAGTCTCCAGCCAGTTGTAAGAGTGCCTTCTAAGCACAGGAAGCTAGCCATCGGATTTTTCCTCTTTCATCCTGCAAAAGAGGTTGTATACACTGATCAGCCACACAGACCATGCAGCACAACCCTTCACCATCCAACATTCTGGGACCTATGCCCTGTGACTGTGGGCCTCCCTCTGTGCTTCCCTGCATTCCATAGTGCCACCCAAGGAGCAGAGAAGGAGTAGGAGGAGAACTCCTCCAGCTCCACAGCAACTTTAAACATATCTTCTCAGTCCCTATAATCCAGCCAGGGGAAGGGTGCTAGGGGTAGGGGTCCATGAGGAAGAGAGAGGGAAGGAGAGAGGATGTTGCCCCTCTTAACTCCCCACTTATCATGGCAGGTGGTGATATGTGATAGTCGACATCCCATGGCCTGTTTATTAGCACCTGTATGGGCATATGGAGATTTTGTTTGCATGGAATGTGTGCTTTGGATATGGTAGAATGATTAAGGATGGGATAGGAGAAGGGAAATGGGGGAAGGGGGAAGGGGGGTCAGCTGGGTGTGTTTGGGAGAGTGTCAGTGAAGGAGGGGGGTTTCTATGCAATGGTTTCATGTGTGCTATATGTGTTAGCAGTGGGGGATGGTGATGGGGATGCAGAGAAATACAACCTGTACTCATGGTTTTAGGGTGTTCATAATGACAATAAACCACTTACTGTCAAATAAAATGTCTGCGTATTAGTTCATGTCTGGGTGTCAGGCCCTGACTGTATGGCTGCTTTGTCTCCTTGAGGATGGGAACTGGGCTCTCCTCTATATTGATTTCAACTGGCTCCTCTACAGCTAGCAAGGATTGCCACCTCCTCTGTTCTAGACTGTGAAGCATGTAGCATGCCATGAATAATTGGCAAATCTTGGTGGAACTGCAGAGTAGCTCTCCTATTGATCTACCATCAGGGCATCTGAAGCAGCCCTTGAGCTGTCCAAACACCCTCTCAATAATGGCTCTGTTGTTCCTATGAGACCTGTTGTATTGCTCCTTGGCCTCATTGTTTGGTGCAACTATGGGGTCATTAGTTAGATCATTAATGGATATCCTCTATCACCTGCAAGGGATGTTGGTGAAGATGACATAGGGTGAGTGAGCTATTAGAAGTGATCAACTGTCTCAGTCCTTTCTTTGTCAGGTAACATATTACTGGGTCCTGCCACAGGCAGCAGCTAGACATGTACACCTGTGTCATTTCCCAGCCTTGTACTGACTCCAACCTCCCCTTCCCCAAGCACGACAATGTTGAGATTCATCTATCTATGTTAACATTGCTGCTGCCTTCCCTCTATACTGCAATCAACATGCATGATTGGCTAAAGTGATGCCCGATAGAACACTATGCCTGTTTTCTCATGCTGTGCTTTCTCCTGCAACCAGTAGGCTGCAGGCTGTTGGCTCAAATAGTTTAACCACTGCCAGTATCCCCAGTACTGCTTGATATTCATAACCTTGCTACATTGCCCACCCCCAAAATAAAGGATACACACTAGGCTTCTATCTTGTCTCTTATGGGGGTACATGAGCTTTCATTTTTCCTTTATTTCCCTGCACCCATGATGTCATACAATCTTCTTTTCTCACTTTGGATAGGGGAAGAGTTGACCTGGCACTTGACTCTGTGGAGCAGCTGTGGGAACCCTGGTCTACAGGCCATTTATCTCTCCTGTATAGAAACATAGAAACATGACGATAGAAAAAGACCACAAGGCCTATCTAGTCTGTACTTCCATATCAACCACTACAACAGTCCCCTTTTATCCTTTAGAGATAATCTGTGTTTGTCCCATGCTTCTTTGAATTCAGATACTGTCCTCATCTTTACAACCTCCACTGGGAGACTATTCCACGGATCCACCACTCCTTCTGTAAAGAAATATTTCCCCATATCCCTCCTGAATCTATCCCCTTTCAATCTCATCCCATGTCACCTCATAGCAGAGCTTGCTTTCAATCGAAAGAGGCTATCCTTCTGTGTATTTATGCCAGAGAGGTATTTAAACATCTTAATCATATCACCTCTATCCCGCCTTTCCTCTAAGATGTACATATTAAGATCCTTACGTCTGTCCTCATATGCTTCATAATGAAGACCATTAACCATTTTAGTAGCCACCCTCTGTACCGACTCCAGTCTGTTTATATTGTTTTGAAGGTGCGAGCTCCAGATTTGCACATAATACTCCAAATGAGGTCACACCAAAGACTTATATAGAGACACTGTCATCTCTTTTCTTCTGCTGGCCATTCCTCTCCCTTTGCACCCAATCATCCTTCTAGCTTTTGCTGTCGTCTTTTCTCCCTGTTTAGCTGCTTTAAGATCATCAGACACAATCATGCCTAGCTCACGCTCTTCTTTAGTGGACAAAAGTACTTAATTTTATTTATTTACATTCTCTTATATACCACACTATTCTGCATCAGTGCAGTTTACATTGAACAAACTGAAATTACATTGAACAGGGTATTACAACTTGGAGATAACTATTTTACAGGGAACATGGGCTATGGAGGGTTAAGTGGCTTGCCCAAGACCACAAGGAGCACCTGTGGGACTAGAAACCCCAGTCCTTCCGGCCCAAGGTTGCTGTCCTCTAGTGGGATTTGAACCCCCAACCTTCCAGCCTGAAATACCTTGCCCCAACCACTAGGCCACTCCTCCACTCCAATACTTTACCCCAATATACTATATAGCTCCCTTGGATTGCTGCAGCCCAAATGCATGACCTTGCATTTTTTTACATTAAATCTCAGCTGTTAACTTCTAGACCATTCTTCAAGCTTAGCTAGATCCCTCCTCATGTTATCTACACCTTTCTGGGTGTTTACTCTACTTCAGATTTTGGTATCATCTGCAAAGAGGCAAACCTTACCCGACAGCACTTCTGCTATATCACTAACAAAGTTGTTAAAAAGAATCGGACCAAGGACAGATCCCTGTGACACACTCTTCTCCTTATTTAAACACAGCCCACTAACAGCTTTTACTACATCCACCAGTAACTAATTCCAGAGTATGATTACACATTGAGTGAAAAAACATTTTCTCTTATTTGTCTTAAATAGCTTACCCTGTAGCTTCATTGCATGTCCCCTAGTCGTTCTATATTTTGATGGCATAAACAATCGATCTGCGTTTACCCATTCTACTCCATTCATTAATTTGTAGACCTCTATCATATCTCCCCTCAACCATCTATTTTTCAGGTTGTAGAGCACTAACCTTTTAGCCTCTCTTCATAGGAGTATCCTTCCCCTAAATCTTTTTCCTTGGTGGTGGTTCCTAATATGGAACCTTGTATTGTTTGGGTTGTTCTTTCCTAGGTGCATAACTTTGCACTTGTCCACATTAAATTTCATCTGCCATTTGAACATCCAGTCTTCCAATTTATCAAGGTCCTCTTACAATTTTTCATAATCCTCTTGGGTTTTAACAACTTTGAATAATTTTGCTTCATCTGAAAATTTGATTACCTCACTCGATATTTCCAGGTCATTTATGAATATGTTAAAAAGCAGTAGACCCAGCATAGATCCCTGGGGTACTCCACTATTCACCTTTCTACATTAGGAAACTTGGCCATTTAGCCCTACCCTCTGCTTTCTTTTACCAATTTCCAGATTCACAATAGTACACTGCCTCCTATCTCTTAATTTTTTAATTTTGCCATGAGTCTCTCATGAGGGACCTTGTCAAAGGCTTTCTGAAAATCCAGATACATTATATCAACTGGCTCATTTTTGTCTATCTGTTTATTCACACCTTCAATAAAACATAACAAGGCAAGATGGTGGCAGGCAAGATCCAATGCAGCAGCTCCACATTGACTCTATCCTCTACCAGCTAGCTAACTTTGTGCTCGTTTGAGATGGGGCAGAGGAAAAGAAAGCAGGCCGACTTACCCTCGGGTTCGGCATTGCCTTCTTTTGCTGGTCAGAAGACTTTTGAGGTGTGCGGGTTTGTTGCTGTTGGCTCTGGAGCGGAGTCTTCAGCAGCATCCCGGGAGGATGTCTCAACGGTGCTGGGCGCATCAGGGGTTCTTCTATCCCTGGTGCACCAAGCCCCCCTGTTGCAACCCAGAAGCTTCTCATCTCCCGATGTAGTGCTTTCCCCCAGCTTACCGAGGAGCACGCCAGTGCGGGGAAGTGAAGAGGGTTCATCGGCATTTTCTGCTGTGCACTATGGATCACCGCAACAGTTTGTAGTGGCTGCTGCAGTTGGTTTCTATTTCCCTACTGTGGAGCAACAACTGGTGGTGACTGGAGGAGTGCATCTTCCAGCTATTTGGGGGTTGGTGAAACCTGCAGCTATTACATTGGACGCACTATGGGATGTCATAGCAGCTTTGACTTCCTCCCTATCTGAACTTTCAAGTTTGAAATCAGATATTTCTGGCATTTCCAGAGTTCAGGAACAACAGACGGATACTATCTCTCAACTTAAGGAAGAGAAAATGGTTAAAGATGTGACATGAGGAGACAATACTTTTTCAGGTATATTAGGGAGAGGAGAAAGGCCAGAGGTGAAATTAAAAGACTCTAAAGTGCTGAGAACTGATTTGTGAAAAGTGACCTGGTAAAAATGGAAATGTTAAACAAATGCTTCTATTCTGTGTTCACAAAAGAAAATCTTAGAAAAGGACCATACATAATTGACAAATGTGATAATAGGAATGGAGTATATACCACACCATTTATGGAAGAAGATGTTTATGAATATCTTGCAAAACTGAAACTTGGCAAGGCCATGGGACAGGCAGTATACATCCCGGTATACTGAGAAAGCTCAGAGATATTCTGGCAGGAATCTTTAAATAATGTTTTTAATAGATCCTTGGAAATGAGGGAGGTTTTGCTGGACTGGAAAAGGGCTGGTGTGGTTCCTCTTCACAAAAGTACTAACTGAGAATAGGTGGTAAACTATAGGCCTGCAATCCTTACTTCAATGGTTGGAAAAGTAATGGAGGAACCAAGGAGAAAGATTTAGGTCTCATCATGGATAATACATTGAAACCCACTGCCCAATGTGCAGTGGCAGCCAAGAAAGCAAATAGAATGCTAGGAATCATAAGGAAAGGAATGCAGAATAAAAGCAAGGATATTATAATGTTTCTGTATCGTTTCATGGTACGACTGCACCTTAGGGCTCTTCAACCTGGAAAAGAGACGGCTGAGGGTGGATATGATAGAGGCCTATAAATTAATGAATGGAATGGAACGGGTAAACATAGATCAATTATTTATGCCATCAAAATATAGAAAAACTAGGGGACATGCAATGAAGCTACAATGTAACCCATTTTAGACTAATAAGAGAAAATATTTTTTCACTCAACGCGTAATCAAACTCTGGAATTAGTTACCGGAGGATGTAGTGAAGGCTGTTAGTGTAGTCTGGTTTAAAAAACGGTTTGGACAAGTTCCTAAAGGAAAGAGTCATAAAACATTATTAAAGGGGACCCGGGAAATCCACTGCTTGCCCCTGGACAAGCATTGTGGAACCTGTGTGCCTTTTTGGGAACGTGCCAGGTACTTGTGATCTGGATTGGCCACTGTTGGAAACAGGATGCTGGCTTGATGGACCTTGATCTGACCCAGTATAGCTTTTCTGATGTTCTTATGTTCTTAAATACTGAAAGAATACATAATGGACTTTCTTGAATCCAGTGGGATTCATGATCCAAGGCAGCATAGTTTTACTAAAGGAAAATGAAACTGATTAACTCTTTGATTGTGGGGCCAAAGAACCAGATTGAGTGCATGCGATGGATGTGATATATTCAGATTTCAGCAAAGGAGGCTTATGAATAAACTGAGCAGCCTTGGGTTGGGTCCTAAGGTATTGAACTGGATCAGAAATTATTTTACTGACAGAAGACTGAGGATGGCAATAAGTGGAATTCATTCAGAAGAAATGCAGGTGATTGGTGGGGTGCCTCAGTGATTTCTTTGGACCAAAACTGGTCAATGTCTTTGTGAGTACTATTGCCGCAATGTTGAAAGCAAAGGTTTGCTTTTTTCAGATGATACATAGGGGTATGTTTACTAAAGTACATTAGTGCAATACGCGTTAGGAGCCGCGGTAGAGACAGAAACACCAAATAAGGACATGGGCAGATTATGTACCACCACACAACCCACCCTCTGGGGCTCAGGGTGGGAAACAGGATCACCCACCAACAGATCCACAGTCTACCACCCTGCAATGGTAGCAATAGAGGGGGGAGTGGCGGGGTGGGGGTGGGTGGCGGGGTGGCGGGGGGGTGGCGGAGTGGGGGGTGGCGGGGTGGGGGAGTGGCGGGGGGCGGGGGTGGCGGGGGGAATGGCGGGGTGGGGGGGTGGCGGGGGGGTGGCCGGGGTGGCGGGGTGGTGGCGGGGTGGGGGGGGGGTAGGCGGGGTGGGGGGGTAGGCTGGGGGGGTGGGGGGGTAGGGGGGGTGGGGGGTAGTGGGGGTAGGGGTAGGGGGGGTAGGGTGTGGGGTTTAGGGACCCATAGGCAGATTATGTACCACCACACAACCCACCCTCTGGGGCTCAGGGTGGGAAACAGGATCACCCACCAACAGATCCACAGTCTACCACCCTGCAATGGTAGCAGTAGAGGGGACCATCAACCCCAGTCCTGCTGGGGAACAGAGCGGTACAAATCCATAACGCAATAGCAGACAGACAGCAGGCCTGGAAATGCTCAGCTGCCCCCCACCATTATCTGACAGTCTCCAGCAGCAAGCCTCCAGCCGCAGCACCCTGCAAGGTGTTCCAGCAAGACACATAGTAGCTGCAGACAGTCCGCCAGCTAGTCCATAGTGCATGGTCCTGGAGAAGATGCATGTACCCAGAATGGGGATGTCAGCATACACACCAAGCAGATAAGTCAGTGATTGTGCCCCAAAAGAAAACCCATAAATATCACATGAGAGAAATGCTATATAGCACTATGGGGGAATCTAGCCATGCCATGGTCACTGCTCAGTCAGGGTGAGAGTGACCTCCCAGCAGGACATGCTATGGCCACCCTGTCCGTGCAGGTGGTACCGGGCACTACAATGTCCGAGCCATTGCCCTATGCCCTGTGCAGATGCGGCCTCCAAGCTATTCCCATGGTACCTTGCTCCTCATTATGCACATTGGCAGGCCAATACTGGTAACAGTGCTAGCAGTGTGGGCTGTGGAGGGTGTTGGCAGCCACCACAGACTGGATAGACAGGCACACACTCCCCACACCTATGCCAGAATTGTGCAACTATAGAGGTGTTGGGCAGCCCAGGACACCACACCAGTCCTGGGCACAGTGCAGGCATGGCTATGGTACGCAATACTGTAGGAGTCACTCCCCAGGTCGGTAAGCACTGTCCGACACAAGACCTGTAGCACACTCCACAGACATCAGAAAGGTTGCTATGATGCAGCTCACTCAGAAAATTGTACTTAACATAGGAATTGCTATCTGCCAGTAATCATAGCAACCTTTTGATAGATGTGTACCATATTCCCAGGTTTAGGGTGGCATTACTAAGGTATGCAAGTGCTAGTATTGGGAGATGCACGCAGAGCCCAAAGTCCTGCCTCTCCAGGAGGCTTTGGATAATGGGGCCTGTGGGTGCGGGTGTGTCTGCCCCTGTTGGCTGCTGCTTTACGGCAGAGGTTCCCAACTCCAGTCCTGCGGTGCCAAACACTGTTCGGGTTTTCATGCTGTCCCTCATGAATATGCATGAGATACATCTGCATACCATGGGGGTGGCGCATAGAAATGCAGCACAGGCATCTTTATCAGAGGCAGCATGGAACCGGAATGGTTTTTGGCCCTCCAGGACTGCATTTGGGAGACTCTGCTCTAGGTAATGTGCATGTTTATGGTGTCCGTGCTCTTTAGGGTAAAATGTAGGTGTCTTGGGCATGTTTACGTCATCTGCAATAAAGGTGCTGTCTGTATTAGCACGTTGTAGAAGGTGGTAAAATATGGGGACTGGGTTGGCAGGAACCACAGCTGGAACTTGAATCTGTAACCCTCTGCTTCTGAATACACTGGTTTTGTGCACTGCACCCCCTTGTTGTCACAGAGTCAGTACATTCCTTGGTGATACCATGACTGTTCATCAGACAGGGCCCGTCTGTTGCAGTACATGGCACCCACCTACACAGGGCTAGGCCACGGTCTGCTCTGGGCAGCTGCCACTGCCCCCTCCGCCACCAGTATCCCTCAGCCACCATGCTGACATGCCTTTCTGCTGGTGGTGCTGGTGGTGCACAGTCTCAGGCCATCCAGTGTGCAGGTAGGCAGCTGCCTATGGTGCGGGTTCTGGGGTAGGGGTGCCTGCATAGATGTCCACGCTCCCCCCAGCCAATGTTCCATGCCCTTGGGGGTAGCTGTTGGGTACTATCCCCTGTGACACTGTGGGAAACACACTCGTGCCCATGTTGGGCCTTCAGCAGATGCTGTCTGGCTGCTCTGATGTTTCAGCATTCGTATGGGCCACCTAGGCATCACCCTAGTCTGCACTGTGGCCCAGCTCCACCACAGCATGTGCCGCCTGCGGCCCTCTGTATCCCCTTCTCCAGCATCTGTCCAGTTGCCATTCTGACATGCCCGCCCTGATGTTGTGGGACATGTGCATGCCATAGGAACCCTGTCCGATGGTGGGGAAAACCCTGAGCAGCGCTATTTCACTGTGGGCTCATTCACCTTGTATGGGGATGGAGTATAGACCCTTCCACGATTTATATCTGTTCTATGGAGCTTACTCGGGGGGGGGGGGAGGGGTTGATGTTTCTCATTGATACCACTATTGGCCAGCTTGGTTATGGTTTTTTTCTAATTTGTTGGGGTCATTTTCAGTGTTTATGTGCCCTTTTGTTCTGTTCAAATGTATCACACTTATCACTTTGTTTTGGTTTCCCTGCCTGGGCTGTACATTGCTGACACTGAAATGGTTTCTCTCCCCTGTAATGTGCATTTAACGGCAGGTTTTCAATCGCGTTTGGATTCAGCTCTTCAGATCAGCCCGTTAGTGTGCAGGGAGCCTCTCCCCGCCCACTCTCCGCCCACTGACCCCTTCTCTCCGCCCTCTCTCCACCTTCTGCGGTGTTTTACCGTGCCGCGGAGCTTTACGATCGTTAATGTTGGTTAACGCGCGTTATGTAACGTTAACGATCATTAGAGCATCATAAGGCGCTTTATGATGCGCTAACGATCATTAACGTTACATAACGCACTTTATGTAACGTTACCGCAGTTTAGTAAACATACCCCAATGTGTCAAAGACAATAGCCAGAGCAAGAAGGATGCTAGGCTGCATAAGGAGGGGAATAACCAGCAGAAATAAGGAGGTATTAATGCTCCTCTACAAGTAAATGGTGAAGTCTCACGTTTTGTTTATTTTTATTTAATTTATATAACAGATCTATAGTCTGCATTATCCAAGAGTATAAGGGGTATGTTTACTAAAACCCCGTTAGGGTGCGTGCCGCGCTAGTGTGCAGATGCCATATAAGGAGTGGGTGTTTCAGTCAGAAAAAAGTAAAACCGGGATTAATCATGCACTAATGTGCGCTGCGGTCATGTGTGCCCCGCACATTAGCGCATGAGAAAGTTGCGCGGGAAGCATAAGTGGCGCGCTGAGGTGCAAGCATAGGAACAGAGCCACAGTACAATGGTTAAGACACTGACCAATAGTGCAGAGATCATGGGTTTAATCCCCCACTGTGCCCAAAGAAGAAGGCTTGCTGAGGCATTACCTAATATGGGGAAGATTGCTTTAGGAGGCATTTTATTTTTATTTTAATTATCTCTACTAGCAAACGCACTCTCAAAGCGTGTTAACATAAGGCGCCCTATAAGGCACATTTTAAAGTGCACTGTCCGCCAAGGCACCCTAGAATGTTGCTTATACGGCGCTTTATAGGGTGCCATATGAGGTACCGCAATGTCACAGCACTGTTTTTGATGGCAGCACTGTTCAGTTTAAGGAATGAAAATCATAAGTAGGTGCGCTGACATGCAAAGAGGAGCAGCAGTGTAGCACAATGGTTAAGACACTGACCAATGATGCAAGAGTCATGGGTTCAATCCCCACTGTGCCCAAGGAAGAAGGCTGGCTGAGGCATTGCCTGTTATAGGTAATATTACTTTAGGGGGCATTTTATTTTTATTTTAAATAGTGCTGCCAGCAAACACACCCTCAAAGTATTGTAACATAAGGTGCTACATAAGGCGCCTCATAGGGTACCCCAGAGGGCACATTTTAAAGTGCACTGTCCGCCACTGCACCCTACAATGTTGCTGAAAGGGTGGCCTATAGGCGCCATATAGGGTGCCCTATGAGGCACAGCAAGGTCATAGCACTGTGTTTGATGGTAGCACTGTGCATTTAAACACATGGAAATCTGAAGTAGGTGTGCTGACATGCAAGGAGGAACAGCAGTGTAGCACAATGGTTAAGGCACTGACTGCTGATACACGGATCATGAGTTTGCTCCCCAGTGTGCCTAATACGTAAGGAACATGCATCTCGAATACGGCAAAAAGTCCTCTCTGCTCCCCTGGTTGAACATTGTGAGCTTTTCTGTCATCAGTTCCACTCTGATTTCACTTGGACAATACTGGATTTTATCCCTCCAAATTCCAGAGGTGGCAATCGGATTCTGGCTTTACAGCGCCGGGAACAACAATTGATTTTTCAATTACAAGCGGTTCAACCTTCTGGTTTAAATAAAGAAATTGAGTGGTTTAGCTTGTTTTAACGGCATCCATGACGCCAAGGGGTTCCCCGATGACAGTGGGGTTTCCCATTTGGCTGATTGGAGCTCCCGGATGATTGACAGACTAGATTGGCCAATGAGAACCTTCTTTTCCCCTTTATATCAACCTATGAGGGTTGTGGCTTGAAAAGTTTTCTATGGCGGTTATTTTGAAGAGCGTGACCACTTGAGACAGGGCTTTGTAGCCCGAAACGTACGTCGTGGTTGAATTGATTGTTTTAACGCTTTGATTGGGAATGAAAGATCGACTACTTGCCAGTAGGAAACTATATCGGATTGTCATTATAAGTTAAGTACAGCGTTGTTCGCTTTCAATATATATATAAAAGGAACGGGTTGCCTGGTGTGACTGGGGCTCCATCCCCGTCGCCTCCAGCCCATTCCAACAAAAAAATTATTTGTGGGACTTTGTTGTGGGTTTAGTTTTGTTTTCTTTACCTTTAATTGTACTGAACCAAGGAATATTTTACTGTCACTAATACGTAAGGCTGGCTGAGGCATCAGCTTTGCAATGTACATATTGTTTCCTGCAGCACCTTATTTGTATTTTATTAATTGCTACCAGCAAACACGCCCTCACATGCCGTAACTGAAGCTGCCGCATAAGGCACCCTATAAGGCACTCCATAGGGCACATTATAAAGTGCACTGTCCACCAGGGCACCCTAAAATGTCCCCTATAGGGCACCCTATAAGTCGCTCCACAGGATAATGTATAGTGCACCTCATATGGACGGTAACCATAAGGTGCCCTATAGGGCGCCCTAAAAAGCGCCCTCAGAGGCACCTTATGGGTACAGTACGCTGAGAGTGTATTTGCTGGCAGCAATAATGTACATGAAAAAGAGATAATGCCTAGGGCAGCCCAATCAAATAACCCCAATGTGGGTTTGAATCCACAACCTCTGGCTTCACAGGCAGTGAAGTAACCATTGGGCTACAGCTCTATAGCTGCTAGCAAACCCCTGGCTGGCTGCAGAGGGAGTGCATGTCACCACACAGACAGTCTGCTGTGGTCACCAGGATAGTGTTAGCACACCCGTACCCATGATGCACTGCACATGCAAATCAGCTGTCCACAGATGAACACAAGATGGGGTATGCACCCCCACAGCACCTCGGCCTGGTAGGGGGGAACTGACCATGTGCACCCCCACAGCACCTCGGCCTGGTAGGGGGAACTGACCATGTGCACTCCCACAGCACCTCGGCCTGGTAGGGGGTACTGACTCTGTGTGTTACTGACACAGAGAAGCTACACACCGTCACATTGTGCAGGTACTGTGCTCACCCTGAGTGTGCGGTGGGGCGCACAGCACCAGGTCTACAGCACCTTCCATGGCTGAAATAGGCCATGCTGCAGATCCCCAGCAGTGCTAATGTGTGAGGTAGTCAGTTTCTGCAGAAACACCTTGGATATATCTGTCTGTCTCAGTCAGGTGTAGCTCCTATGGACCCCTAGGAGGATTATGCACCACCACCCTCCTCTTCCAGGGCTGAGGGTGGTAAACTGGGTCTCCCATCAACAGATCCACATTCTACCTCCCTAAAATGGTGGCAGTAGAGGGGACCAGCAACCCTGGTCCTGCTGGGGAACAGACACACTACAGAGCAGTCAATGCAGCTCTGTACACATCCATAACACAATAGCAGACAGACATTAGGCCTGGATATGCTAAACTGCACCCCACCACTATCTGATATTCTCCTGCAGCAAGCCTTCAGCCGCTGCACCCTGCAAGGCACTCCATCAAGACACATTACAGCTGCAAACAGTCTGCTAGCTAGTCCATAGTGCATGTTCCTGGTGGAAATGCATGCACCCAGAACTGGGATGTCAGCATACACAACAAGCAGATAAGTCAGTGACTGGGCTACAAAAGAAAACCCATAAATATCACATGGAAAAAATACTATATAGCACTATGGGGGTGCCTAGCTATGCTGTGGTCACTGCACAGTCAGGGTGAGAGTGATCTCCCAGCAGGACATGCTGAGGCCACCCTGTCTGTGTAGGTGGTGGCTGGGCACTAAAATGTCCCAGCCAGTGCCCTATGCCCTGTGCAGATGCATCCTGGCCAGGCTACCCTGTCCGGGCTATACCCATGGTACCTTGCTCCTCATTATGCACATTGGCAGGCCAATACTGGCAACAGTGCTGGCAGTGTGGGCTGTGGAGGGTGTTTGCAGCCACCACACACTGGATAGACAGACACACACACACACACACACACCTATGCCAGCATTGTGCTACTATAGAGGAGTTTAGCAGCTCTGGCCACCACATCAGTCCTGGGCACAGTACAGGCATGGATATGGTATGCAATACTGTAGGGGGTCACTCCCCAGGGTGGTAAACACTGTCAGAGACCAGACCTGAAGCACACACCGCATATATCAGAAAGGTTGTTATGATGGATCTCAATCAGCAAACTGTGCTTAACGTAGGAATTGCTATCTGCCAGTAATCATAGCGAACGTTTGATAGCTGTGTACCGTATACCCAGGTGTAGGGTGGCATTGCTAAGGTATGCAAGTGCTAGTATTGGGAGATGCACGCAGGGCCCAATGTCCTGCCTCTCCAGGAGGCATTGGCCAATGGGGCCTGTGGGTGTCGGTGTGGGTGTGTCTGCCCCTGTTGGCTGCTGGGTATGCAAGTGCTAGTATTGGGAGATGCACGCAGAGCCCAAAGTCCTGCCTCTCCAGGAGGCTTTGGATAATGGGGCCTGTGGGTGCAGGTGTGTCTGCCCCTGTTGGCTGCTGCTTTACGGCAGAGGTTCCCAACTCCAGTCCTGCGGTGCCAAACACTGTTCGGGTTTTCATGCTGTCTGTCATGAATATGCATGAGATACATCTGCATACCATGGGGGTGGTGCATAGATATGCAGCACAGGCATCTTTATTAGAGGCAGCATGGAGCCTGAATGGTGTTTCGCCTTCCAGGACTGCATTTGGGAGACTCTGCTCTAGGTAATGCGCCTGTTTATGGTGTCTGTGCTCGGCGGGGTAAAATATAGGCGTATTAACCATGTGTATGTTCTCTGCAATAAAGGTTTGTCCTTACTATCACGGTTTAGTTGTGGGAAAACTATGTGGACTGGATTGGCAGTAGCCCCAGCTGGGCTTTGAACCTGTGACCTTCTGTTCTTGCACACACTGTCTGTGTGCCCTGCACCACTGTGTTGCCACAGATATGCTGCATTCACTGGGGAGTCCATGACTGTACATCCGACAGGGCCTGTTTGTTGCAGTGCATGGCACCCACCTGGACAGGGCTAGGCCATGGTCTGCTGTTGCCACTAGCTGCTGCCACCTCTACCACCAGTACCGCTCCATCCTTAGATTGGAGACAGCATTAACCCTGAAGGATTTGTGGCCCTCCAGGACTGCATTTTGGGGAATCTGCTCTAGGTAATGTGCACATTTCTGGTGTCTGTGCTCTGTAGGGTAAAATAGAGGTGTTTGAGCCATGCTTATGTTCTCTGCATTAAAAATTTGTCTTTACTATCACGATATAGTTGTGGGTAAAATATGGGGGCTAAATGGGCAGGAGCCCCAGCTGGGGCTTGAACCTGTGACTTTCTGTCTCCAAACACACTGGTTGTGTGCACTGCACCACCATGTTGCCACAGAGACAGTGCATTCCCTGATGATACCATGACTGTTTGTCCAGCAGGGCCTGTCTGTTGCAGTGCATTGCACCCACCTACACAGGGCTAGGCCATGGTCTGCTCTGGGCAGCTGCCACTGCCCCCCTCCACCTCCAGTACCCCTGTGCCACCATTGTGACCTGCCCTTCTGCTGGCGGTGCTGGTGGTACCCAGTCTCAGGCCATCCTGTGTGCGTGTAGGCGGCTGCCTATGGTGCGGGTTCTGGTTTAGGGGAGCCTGCATATCTGTCCGCACGTCCCCCAATCACAGCCTGCCAATGTTCTGTGCCCTTGGGGGTAGCTGCTGGGTACTATCCCCTGTGACACTGTGCTAAACACTCTCGTGCCCATGTTGGGCCCTCCATCAGTTGCTGTCTGGCTGCTGTTCAGTTTCAGCATTGCTAAGTGCCATCTAGGCATCTGCCTAGTCTGCACTGTGCCCCAGCTGCAGCACAGCATGTGCCGCCTGCAGCCCTCTGTATCCCCTTTCCCAGCATCTGTCCAGTTGCCCATTCTGAACTGCCCGCCCTGCTGTTGTGGAACATGTGCATGCCATAGGTAACCTGTCCAATGGAGAGGTAAACCCTGATCAGTGTTATTTCACTGTGGGATCATTCACCTTGTATGGGGACGGAGCGTAGACCCTTCTAAAATTCATATTTATTTTTTGCGGCTTTCTTGGGAGTGTTTTTTGATGTTTCCCATTACTATCACTATTGCCCAGATTGATTATGATTTTTTTATATTTTGTTGGGGTCATTTTTAATGTTTATTTGCCCTTTTGTTCCGTGCACATGTATCACACTGCTCACTTTTTGTAGGTTTCCCTTGTTTTGAGTTACATTGCTTACAGAAATGGTTTCTCTTCCCTTTAAATCGGCTCTACCGCGAGGTTTTCACTCGCGGTATTTTTTTACTTGAATTTCAGCCCCGCTCCTGTGTGTGGAGCCTCTCCCCTCCCACTCTCCACCCATTGACCCCTTCTCTCCGCCCCTGGGGAGCCTTCCTCCGCCCTCTGAGAGCCTTTCCACGCCTCTATCGCACATCAGCGCACCGCGCACATGAGCGGGCACTTTAGTGTGGCGCGCACGTGTGTGGGGAACAAAAATGCATCATTAGCATACGCTAAGGTACCTTAGCACACGCTATTGTGCGCCGCGCACTTGTGCGCAGTTTAGTAAACATACCCCTAAGTAAATTACTTAAGAACATTTATAATAATAAAAATATGAAATAACATAAAATACATATGGACAAACTAAAACACTAAAACTAAAATATAAATACTACATGCTACTAAATTCTACACTTGACATATTGTGTTCAATTTTGGAGACTGTACCTCACAAAGGATAGAAAAAGACTCGTAATGGTTCAGAGAAAGGCGACCAAAATGATTTGCAGCTTGCGCCAGAAGACATATGAGAAGAGTCTTGAATATCTGAGTATGTATACCCTAGAGGAGAAGAGGGACAGGAGAGATACGATACAGGCTTTTAAATACTTAAAGGGTGTTATTGAACTAACAAACCTTTTTCAAAGGAAACTGTAGTGCTAGAGGACATGAAATGAAGCAGGAAGGAGGAAACTTAAAAGCAACATCAGGAAGTGGGGGAAAAAATAGTGAATGAATTCAAAAAGGCAAGGAATAGACATAGAGGATCCCTTTATAGCAAGAGGAGAGAATAAAAGCAAACTTAAATAACTTTTACACTTCAACAAATAGACAGGGATAACCCTAAACTCTAAACAAAGATATAGAGGGAGTAGCCTGCACTGAGTAGCGGGTACCACTCTAGCCTCCTTACTGGGCAGCCTAGATGGACCAAGCTCAAGTAGAGGTGTGGTTAGTAAGAGATGTTTTATGCACACCTTGTCATATAAAGCTGTGGAGTTATGGACCAAATTATCATTGGAATTGAAATTTGTCTTCTATTGTTTTATTTAGAAAATGATTGAAAGCTTGGTTATTTTCTCTGTAACCTCTTTTTAACTATACTTATTTTGTCATATGTTGACTTTTATGTGTAAGCAAGGAGGAGCCTAAAGGGCAGCCACCGCCAGAGAAGACCTCTGCAGCCCATACACGCAGCCCGCATCACACAAAGCTCCCCGATTGGGGTTGAGCACCTGAGCGTGAGATTTGAAACCCTCACGCTCAGAGGCTCCAGCCCAATCGGGGCTGTGGGAGAGGAAAAGGAGGAGCCTAAAGGGCAGCCACCGCCAGAGAAGACCTCTGCAGCCCACACACGCGGCCCGCATCACACAAAGCTCCCCGATCGGGGTTGAGCGCCTGAGCGGGAGATTTGAAACCCTCCCACTCAGGGGCTCCAGCCCAATCGGGGCTATGGGAGAGGAGAAGGAGGAGCCTAAAGGGCAGCTGCCACCAGGCATGCCTGCGCCAGGCGGCCTGCCCCAGAGGGCCTCAACAGAGGGCCCTTTGGCATGGCCCTTCGGTGGGAGCCCTGGAGTGAGAAACAAACCAACTGCAAAGGGGACTAGCGGGCTGTACGCTCAACGCAGCAATGGAAAGATACTTAACTACGGGGAGTTGAAAGCTCCTGCACCTATAGAATGCCGGCAGGTAGGCAGCACTACCTGCATGGCTACTCAGGTGAATCCTGCTTCAACTACTCTATTAACTGTATGCCACATCGCTGCTTGCTTGCTGCTGCTTGCCATGCACAAGCTATAAAACGTAGTCTTACTAATACCTAGTAACTTATTGCTACAAAATATGCTCTATAACCTACTATTAATATATGTACATGTATTGTAAATAACATATTCTGTTCAACCTACTGTAATAAATTTAACCTACTGTAGACCACATGTGATGTAAATAACACATGCTGTAGTTCATAAACACTACTTAGCCATTGTAGATAACATATGTTACTTAGGGGCATGTTTACTAAAAACCGCTAATTTGCGCGCCGCAAAATAGCGCACGGCAACGCAGCATTGAAACGCACATAAACGCGTTTAAACACCCCGCACACGTGCGTGTCACCCCCGCACAGGTACGCGGCACACTAACGGGCCCCGTACAAGTGCGGGCCCGCAAATGTACGATAGAGGCGTGGAACGGCTAAAGAAGGGCGGAGGAACGCCCCGGAGAGGCGGAGGGACGGGGTCAATGGGTGGAGAGTGGGAGGGGAGAGTCTCCCCGCACAGTACCGGGCCAGAATTTCCATGTAAAAACTACCGCGAGTGAAACACTCGCGGTAGAAAGCATTTAAAGGGAAGAGAAAACCATTTCCGTCATCAATGTACAGCAAAACCGGGGAAACCTGCAAAACGTCAGCAGTGTGATACATGTGCACAGAACAAAAGTGCAAATAAAAAGCGAAAATGACCACAAACAACATCTAAAACATTAAAAGTCTGCGGGGGAACAGTGCTAGCAATGGCACAAATAAGAAACACACCCAGGAAAGTTTACAAAAAAATGAATGAACCATGGAAAGGTGTATGGAGGGGAGACTCAACCAAAAAAAAACCAACCCCACTTTTGTAGCTGTCCTGGGAGTGTCCCCCATGTATGTTCATGAAAATCTCTGTAGGCCATGTTGGTTATATCTTATCGCCCCTTTCCGTGGTCATGTCTGGGTATGATTTGTACGTTTGTCACCGGACAGGGTGAAGGAGCCCATAGTAAAATTGTGCAGAGCAGGGTGTGTGACCCCATCCTGCCAGTTTTATCATCCCCAGGTACTGCACCATCTCTGTGGCAACAGTGTAGTGCAGTGGACAGAGCCAGTACCTATAAGACCATAGGGTCACAGGTTCAAATCCCATCTGGGGCTCATGGCAATATGTTCTCCACCACTAATCAGAGATATGGAAGACACCCCTTGTTTTGCAGAGAACATTAGCATGTTGCAAACATCCTTCTTATACTCCACACCGCACACACATCAGAACAATGGGCATCAGCCACATCCGAGTTGCCCAAATGCAGTCCTGGAGTGGCTCCACTCAATTAGGACATATGCTTATGCTAAGATAAGGACATGCTAGTATGTTGGTGGGACTGTACAGATGGTGGAGAGGGAAGTGGCTGCCAGCCACAGCATACATTTGACTAGCGAGGTGCAGGCTGCCACCGTCCACTAGTGACAGACAGCCCCTGTTGGATGTACAGTCATGGACGTCCCAGGGAACTCCGCCAAGCTGTAGATACACAGTGGTGCAGTGTACACAGAAAGTGTATGAAACAACAGAAGGTCACAGGTTCAAAGTTCGGCTGGGGATATTGCCAATCATGAGCACATATTTTACTCACAAATAAACCATGGTAGTAAGCAAAACCTTTAAGGCAGAGGACAGTGGCCTCAGTAAAACCCCCAACATTTACCATCACAACCACACACACCATGAACAGGGCGATCACCTAGAGCAGAGTATCCCAAATACAGTTTTGGACGACCACACAACAGTCAGGTTTCCATGCTGCCTCTAATACAAATGACTGTGCTGCATATCTATGTACCACCCTCATGTCATGCAGATGTAGCACATGCATATCCAGGAGGGACAGCATAAAACTACAACAGTGTCAGCCACACCATGAGATGATGTGGGAATGCCTGATGAAAAGCACCAGCCAACAGGCCCTGACACACCCACGCCCACAGGCTGCATTGGACAATGCATCCTGGAAAGGCAGGACATTGGGCCCTGCCTGTAACCGCCAATAGTAGCAGTTGCAGATGTCACCAATGCCACCCCACACCTGGGGACATGGTACACAGCTATCTAATGTCATCATTGAACACAGTGAAATATGGATGTATATGTTCAGCACATTTTGCCCATTGAGCACCACATGACAATCATGCAGATGTGGGTCATGTGTGCAGCAGGTCTGTTGTATGACAGTGTGTACATCCTGGTTGGGTGACCCCCACCAGCTATGTGTAACATATCCATGCCTGTACTGTTCCCAGGACTGTTGTGTCGCATAGGGCTGTTAAACCACTTGATTGTACCACACAAGACGACCAACCCTGGTAATGGTCACAGCAATGTGAAACATCAACATACACTCACAAGAAAGGCAGGGCTAAAAGATAGGCATGTTGGAAGGGTTTCTGGCTCATGCAGCATAACATGTGCATGAGTCAACATTGCTGAAGGAGAGAGCATGTGTCCCCACACCAATGGATATTTTCCCCTAG